>CBVK0100154596.1:0-27512 GCA_900067695.1 Picea abies
ATGTTATATATATATATATATATATATATATATTACTATATTTATTTATTTAAGGAAAAATGGGAAAGTAATTTTTTTTTATTATGAATGATATTTTATAATTTTTTTTAAAAATTAAAAAAAAACATTTTATATAAAATTATATATATATAAAAGAGAAAGATTCTAAGTAAAAATGTTTATTTATATATATAAAATTTAGGAATCTTTACAAAGAATAATGATTGTTATATATATAAAACATAAATTTATTTAAATTTAAGAAATAAAAAAGTCTTCTTGATAAGATTATGAATGTTAATTGTTGGATTAAATATTATTGGAAGATGTCGTAGAAGTTTTAGATTTATAATAAATTGTAGTACATTTGGTCTATCACCAAAAAACTATCATATCCTTGTATCTATATTTTTTTTCTAGTGGTTGAATAAATGCAATAAAAAAGAGATTTTCTAGTTGTAGAAGTAATCATAAGATGCCACAAGATAGGTGTTTTCCATTGATGTTGGAGTTGGGCCTAGGTTTGCAATCCATTTGAATCTTGGGGGTGGGGAGAGGTCAAGTTTGAAGTGACTTTCTCCTTCTTTACACACATGCACCCACACAATACATCCCACAAAGAGGAGGAGAGGACTGAGGAAGGAAACATTCTCACCCCACAACCAATCGATCATTATGTTAGTAGAGGACACCACTCCCTTGTGGTTTCCCCCATTGGATCTCACAAGGATCATGGTATGTTGGGACTTATATGCTATCACGAACCAACCCTCATAACCAACATGATATAACACACAAAAATAAGAGGAGATTTTTAGTGGTAGAGGTAATTGCAAGATGCCATGAGATAAGCATATTCGATTGTTGTTTCACTCTCACATGCCCACATAGCACATCCCACATAGTAGTGGAAAGCTGAGCAAGGAACCATACTCACCTCACAACTAATCAACCATTATGTTAGCAAGAGACAAGACTTCCTTGTGATTTCCCCTATTAACATAAGGATCATGATATGTTGAGACTTTTATGTTATTGCATACCAACCCTCACAACCAATGTACTTTTACCAACTATTATTTTCTAGACCTTGCTAACTAACACTAAGAAACCATGATTGTTTATCAAAGAAAAAAGTACAAAAATGATATAATGAATGGAGTTCCATTGTAATATCCCTATTTAAAATTTTCATATATCTTATGAAAACCATAATTACCCATGAGTGCATATTTATTATGGGCGTTGTCTAACTGTTCTATGTTTTTGCCATTTTCACCGGAATCCGACGACACAAATATGCACGAAATCACAATTTTCTGTTGTTTAAATTGCATTTATGAATCCAAAAATGGATTCAAATTGTTGAAAAACCCCTGGGTCACTCGAATTATACAAAATTAACCACTCAAATATGCAAATCCAATAAGTTCTTGCTAGATTTTGGGCAAAATTAAACGAAAAATATCGCCGAAAAAATGTGAAAATGTAGAACAGTTAGACTACAACTTTATTATGTCGAGAGGTGCATTCTAACTCTAGATATCTTAGCTTTGAATCTATCACACATTGAGAGAGATCACATGTTTTGAGGTGCAAACATTTTCAAAAGTTTTTGCATAATCAAAATAGTTTGCACCTCGAGGAATTTGATCCCTCTCAACACTTAATAAATCCAAGGTTAAGATAGATTTGTAAATTAGCATAAATTCGTCTTAACCTAATGAAATGAAGAAGACAGGGTGCAAAGTTCCAAATTTATAAAATGAACCTATTCTCATATATATATACACATGGAATATGAGCTTAGGTTTGCAATGTAGTTGGTAAAAAAAGCTGACTTCCTCTAGTCGGTGACAAGACTTTGGAAGGTCGCAAGTTCAAGACCAAAGCATGTCTTTAGGACTGACATGAAGCTATAATTTCCTAATGGTGCGGAGGTTGTTCAAATTGTGTGAATGACAAGAGTTCGTTATGAGCATATTGCAATGTTATTTCAGTGAATGTCGATATACTACTCTGTCTCGGGGCACTGTGTTTGGATACTCGTCACCAATGCATGTATACATACATATGCCCACTTGAAAGTTTATGATATAGAACTTTGATTACCGACTCACATTTACTTTGTGCACAACTTCATATTTCCGTCAACGATATTGATTGTCTTTTATATCTAAAGGTTCATATGAAATACATGTACATGATAACTGATACATATTGATAAACATAACATGGTGTTCCATATAAAACAAATATTACCAAATTTTATATGAGCAGATAAAACTTTGACTTACAACAATCGCGAAAAAAACACCCGATCTTCATATAGTAAATAGATGGCAAATGCATTAATATGACCCCTAGTTCACAATCAATGTCCTCACAAATATATATTTTAGATGGCAAATGCAGTAATATGACCCTAGTGGACAATCAATGTCCTCACAAATATATAATTTTTTAAATGGAGCTATTCTAACCTATATATTTTTGGGCAAGGAGAAGGTGGGGGGCCGGGAGGACGAAGGCGCTTGTGGATGATGACGTACGTGACCATTGTTTAAGTAAATAAAAGATACAGATAGGAAAGCCAAGCCAGGTAGCTGAGCATTCTTGTTTCATCTCTTCTCCTCTCTTTCGGAAAGGATTCGTTGGGCAAGAGAGTTCTGTCTTGTGGATCGTCGGGTTTCGAATCGCTGGCCTTCGAATTTTATTGGTGCTGAATTTCAGCTCACTCACTCAGGTATTCACGTTGCCATGCTTCTATACCTCTGAAATTTTAATTTCTTGCGATGGGTTGTAACAATAACGGAGAGAATAGTTTGGCGTTTTGATCCCCTTGCCCGTCATAAGGATCCTCGACGGATGCCCAGGGTTAATAAATATTTTTCGATTCCGATGGAAATCCTCTGCTATGTTATGTGAGTTAGATTTGTTTTTCTGCTCAGGTTATTCCACCTTATCATGATATTTTGGGCACGCGTCCGGTTGGATTTTGATCGTCGGTGTCTCAATAATCCGTATTTTATGTTATACTAAATTTTTATCACTGTCGGCTTTTATACGAAGAAAGGGGGCAAAAACCATCCAAAATTTTGAAAACCTGGCATAGTCCAGTCAGTAGACGGTGGCAGAATTTGCGGTGCGTGGGTACGTTGTAATCCCACCTGTATTAGAGACGCCTGTGTTATGGTTGATCCTCAAATCAAACCCTCTCCTGTTCATTTCATGTTAAAGCCTTGCTTACGTCATATTCTGGTATTTTTTGGTTCTGTTTTAAAACATGAACATTCGGGCTTATCATTTAGACTGTGATCAGAGCCGCTTACTAAATCTTTATGTGCACCCCTGGGCTGTCGAGGTCGCTGGGACTTTCACACAGTATCAGATGCAGTTTTTACCGGAGCCTGCCTTCCTGGATTTGAACGTGGGTCATATTCTCAACAAGCGCTGACTTGCTGCTAGATCACTGGCCGATGAACCCTTCAGATTCAGCTTTATTAGTCTGTTAAAGTAACTTCGTGTTTATGTTCTTAGGGAGCGCAGTTTGGATTGGATCCTTTGGGTACAGTAGATGGAAATTTGGGCATTAATTACCCTTTAAATGGTGAGCAACTTTCTTTTGAGCTGCTGGTATGACCTGTTAAGCTTTAGATGCCACTATAGTTCTGTTTACAAGTTGCTCACACTACTTTTTTAACTTCTCACAGTCTCTCCATGACCCACACAATTCTCAAGATCAGAAACGCTTACATTTTTTTAGTAACTGCAGGGATACCTCTGCTCTTACCCGTTGAACATAAAACCCATTAGTCTGGCCTCAATATGCCTTTAGGAGGAGAATAAGAATAGGAGTATCAACGTGGAATGAAATCCCAACATAGGGATATGGTTCTGCAGCACGATAATATTGTAGACATCACATAGATGACAACTACAAGCCAAAGAGTGAAACCACTGTTGATGTTAGTACTGGACTGAGGGAGGATGCTGTTACATCAAACCGGTGACTTGCAGTTCAAAGCCAGCTTTTGGATTGGCAAAGATTTTGATGCAAGTAAATGCCTTATCGACTATCTTTGACTCACAATTTCTATGCATGAGAGGAGGCAAGCCCTTGACCAAGATAGGCATACGGTCACTGTGATATTTTTAGCATGTAGTATTGAAGCTTTTATTAATCAGCCTTCGTTTTTTCAGAGAGTTGCAGTGGTTGGCATGGAATGTTTGAATGATGGTGTATTTCTGCTAGGATAGGGGGCAGTGCAGAGGAAATCTCAATTGCCTGATTGGTTGTAGGCAAAGTTTTTAACCATATAAAGTGTGTTTGCTTGACAAATTGGCACATCTTGTCAGTGATGCGAATTGAGAATGATGAGTTGATATGCCACGAAAAAATATTCATTGTGCACCTTTTTGATTGTCTTTGAAGCTTGCTATGCGAAAAGGCCAAATGTTGCAGAAATAGTGCAAACACTAGACTTTTGGTATTGGTAAGAAATGTTTTGGCAGAATCTCTAGATGCTAAGAGCCTTTTGTATCTTTGACTCACAATCATGGCAAACCCTCTACCGAGACATCATAACCTCACTGTGATATTTTAGCAAATCTCAATTGCCTGATTGGTTGTAGGCAAAGTTTTTAATTATATAAAGTGTGTTTGCTTGACAAATTGGCACATCTTGTCAGCGATGTGAATTGAGAATGTTTGATGGGTTGATATGCCACGAAAAAATATTCATTGTGCACCTTTTTGAATGTCTTTGAAGCTTGCTATGCGCAATGGCCAAATGTTGCAGAATATTGCAAACACTAGGTTTTTGGTATTGGTAAGAAATGTTTTGGCAGAATTTCTAGATGCTAAGAGCTTTTTCTATCTTTGACTCACAACTTCTATGCATGGGAGATGGAAAACCCTCTACGAAGACAGGCATAAGCTCACTGTGATAATTTAGCATGTAGTATTGAAGATTTTGTATGTCGGCCTTCCCTTTTTCAGAGAGTTGCAGTGGTTGGCATGGAATGCTTTAATGATGGTTTATTTCTGCTAGGATAGGGGGCAGTGGAGAGGAAATCTCAATTGCCTGATTAGTTGTAGGCAAAGCTTTTAACCATATAACGTGTGTTTACTTGACAAATTGGCAAATCTTGTCAGCGATGTGAATTGAGAATGTTTAATGATTTGATAAGCCATGGAAAAATATTCATTTTGCACCTTTTTAAATGTCTTTGAAGCTTTCTATGCGGAAAGGCCAATTGTTGCAGAAATAGTGCAAATACTAGATTTTTGGTATTGGTTAGTCTTACCCATTGAACATAAAAACCTGTTAGACTGGCCTCAATATGCATTTAGAAGAAGGAGAAGAGGGAGTATTAATGTGGAACAAAATCTCAACAAAGGGATATGACTCTGCAACAAGACAATATTGTAGACATAACATAGATAACAACTACAAGCCAAAGAGGGCCCACAAGGCATGACACTGAAACTGTCAATGATTTTAGTATGAGGGAGGATGTTGTGGCATTAACTTGGGGACTTGCACCCCAAAGCTAGTGTTTGGATTGGCAAAGATTTTGGTGTGAGTAATGCCTTATAGACCACCTTTGACTCACAATTTCTATGGATGAGAGAAGACAAACCCTCTACCAAGATACACATAGCTCATTGTGATATCTAGCATTTAATATTGACGCTTTTATTAATCAACCTTCCTATTTTTTAGTGAGTTGTAATCGTTGGCATAGAATGTTTTAATGATGGTGTGTTTTTGCAAGGACAAGGGTGTTAAAATTTCATTACTAACTATTAACCTCATGCTGAAAACTCTAAGGAATTCACAAAACTACTTATGTATGTTGGATTTGAAAACACATAAGGTAATTGAAAAACACTCATAAAATACTCAAAAACTCAACTCAATTTTCTTTAATAACTGAGGAAAGAATAACAAATGGGGACCCTGCCTTTTCCTATGGAGAAGGCCTAGGGTTTACAATGCAACTTAACCTATCTTAGGTGCCTAGGTGGGAGTGTCCATCCTATAATGCATGTGCTAGTACTCTTAGATAACTATGCCAAAATTAGAGTAGGTAGTCGACATGCAATGTGTCTTCACCCTATTCTTGGCATCAACACCTCCCCTATTTAAATCTCGAAACTTCTAATACTGACTAAGTCAATTGAAATAGAAAAGAAAAAACACTTAATTTGGAAATGCTAATTTTGAACAACAATTAATTTTGGAAGTGACTTAAGGTCGGTGCATGCATACCTCAATAGAACACAATTGTGCACCTTCACTCTTCCTTTACTATTGCACCATCTCTCTAACTTGTTGTGCCCTTTGCTAGAATGCGTTATCACTCTAGCGAGCTTGCTGTCGACCAACCAAGGTAAAATCTATCATTCCTCCTTTGCAAGGAAGGTGTTCTCCATTAGGCCCTGTCTCCCCTTTGACATCTCAAATTTCCCGTTAGCCAAGGGCTTCGTCAAAATATCAACAACTTGTGAATATGAATGAACATATTCCAGGATCATTACTCTCTTTTGAATTCCATCTCTAATGAAATGGTACTAGATCTCAATGCGCTTTGAATGATCATGAAACAATGGATTCTTAGAGAGCTTAATGCAACTGTAATTATCACAATAAACAATTGCCGGCTCCAACATTAGAATGGTCAACTCTGTTAATAGTTTGTAAAGCTAGATGACCTCACAACTAGTAGCGCTTCATGCCATGTACTCTGCTTCTACTACATTGAGTGCAACTAAATACTGCTTCCTGCTGAACTAGGATATGACTTCTAAACCCAAACCAGAACAACACCCTGAGGTGGTGCTCCTATTAGTTGTATCACTTGCCTATTTAGAATTAGTGAAACCATGCAACAAAAAACCACAATCTAACCATAGTGAACTATGCTCTTCAAGTATATTAGCACATGTCTTGCATCTTTCCAATGATTTGTTGGGGCTCAATACTGAATTGGCTCAATGTGTTTATTAAGAGAACCAATCAACGACGTGTATAAAGATTGATCTACCAAATTTGAGTCTAGGTTGTTAATAGATAACTTTAGATTTGAAACCATAGGAGTGACTAGAGGTTTACAATCCATCATCTGAAACCTCGTAAGAATCTCTACTGCATACTTCCTTTATCCAAGGAAAACTTCCTTAGAACCTTGCCAATCCTCTAGAATTAGAAAATAATGCATCAAGCCTATGTCCTTCATGTCAACTTCACTTGCCAGTTTCTTCTTGCACCAAGCTATGTGATTTTTTGAACTACTTGTTAGGATTGGGTCATCCACAAACAACATCAAGATAAATAGATCAGATTTGTCCAACAGATAATACAAGTTAGGATCTACAATAGGCTTAGTGAAGCCCAAACTTTGTAGGTACTCTTAATCAGCGAGTACCGAGCATGTGGTGCCTGCTTCAACCCATAAAGGGCCTTCAACTTGCACACATGGGTATCCCCCACCCATTCACCTCAAAACTTCTCGACTTATTAACGTATGCTTTTTCCTTAATTAGAGCATTAAGGAAGGTTGTCTTAACATCAATATTATATAAAGGCCAACCAAATATTGATGCTAAAGACACAATGGTTTTGACGGAAGTATACCTAGCAATTGGAATAAAGGTCTCCTCCTTATTTGAATCTCTTATGGGGAGAATTCTCTCTACAAACCTTGCCTTATACTTCTCAACATTGCTTCAGCCACATTCTTCACCTTGTATAACCACTTGGAATCAATCATTGGCTTCCCTATGGGTCTCGATACTTTCTCCTAGACATCATTCTTTTGATGGAGTTATGCTCCTCTACCATGGCATCCCACCAAACCTTCTCTCCTGCTGCCTTTTCATAGCTAGAAGGCTTTGCATCAATGATGTAAGACATCAATGCAACATAATTAGGAAACTTCCTAGGAGGATGATTCACCCAATAAGAAATCTTAGGCGCTCCTACTTGCACCTGTGCCTCCGAAGTTGTTTTGGTAAACCATTAAGGCCTCTTGATTGAATTGGAAGACAAAATGGTCTTTGCTCTAGTATTGGAATTTGATTGATTTGAATCTGATTTATTTGGATTGTCTAGATTAGCCTTTGGGGCAGCAAGCTTCTGTACCTTCTCAATCTCTATTGGAGGCTCTTGAGACTTAGAGGGCCATGCATCCTTGTCAAACTTGACATATTTGCTTAGAACTATCTTCCATTGAGATGGAATGTAGACCTTGTAACCTTTAGAAGTCTTGTTATATCCCACTAAAATGCCCTTCAAACTAGGGGTCTTCAACTTAGTTCTTTTCTCCTTAGGAATATGAATATATATAGGACAATAAAAAACACATAAACGTAATGCTTATGGTTTCTCACTAGTAAAAGCTTCTTTAGGTGTCTTGTCCTTCAATATCTTATGCAGACACTTGTTCATAATGTAGACTATTGTGCAACGTGCTTTTGCCCAAAATCATATGGGCAAATCTAGGTCACGGATCATTGTCTTGGCAATTTCTATGTGAACTTGTTCTTCCTTTCCACAACCCCATTCTGTTGCGGGTTGTAAGGCACTATCGGCTAGCCCCCCCTTGATCCTTGTTTCCTTGCAAAAAGTGTCAAACTCCTTGAAGGTATACTCTCCTCCATTATCTGATCTCAACTCTTTAATCTTCTTTTATGTTTGATTCTCTACAAGAGCTTTAAACTCTTGAAACTTCTTGAAGATCTCATCCTTGGTCTTCATGAAGTAAATCCACCTATTTTTAGAGGAATCATCAATAAATGAAACATGGTAAATGTTGCTTGTTAGTGAAGTTTAAGTCATGGGTCCACATATGTCTGAATGTATTAGATCAAGAATCTCTCTTGACCTATTCTCATTGCTTGGCTTGGCATGCTTGTCGAGTGCACAACGCTTGCACACTCTAGTCTTCTCGATCTTGAAGTTGATCTTGAAGTTTGACAATCCTTGCACAATGTCCTTCAAGATAGGAAACACTTTGTAGTACAAGTGACCTAGTTTCTTGTGCCAAAGCTTGCACAAGTTGTCACTATCATGCACTAGGGCTCTCAATGAATCCACCAGTAAGTTGTAACTTGTATAGACCACCCTCTCGAATTCCTTTAGTCAAAATTCTTGGGCATCTCGTCTAGATGATGATTTGCTGATCATTAAACTCAACAACACATCCTAGGTTTGACATAACTGACACATAGAGTAGATTATTACTCAAACCACGAGCATATAAAACATCACTAAGCTTAAGAACATCCCTTGAGGACATTTAGATTGAGATGGATCCCACCCATGCTATTGAATATGTGGCATCATCACCAAGCTCCACTTGTATGCTTGCCTCCTGCTCCTAATGTCTACTAAAAGCCTTCATGTTGAAGGTCATATGTCTGGATGCTCCACTGTCCATATACCATCTAACATTAGACATGGTGTTAGATGAAAGGCATGAGACCATAGAGGAGATTGTATCAAGCTTGGATGTAAGCTCACCCACTTCGATAAAGACTTTTGCACTCCTTGCAAATTGCTTTTGCCGATGTTGCTTACCCTTCCCCTTCTTTTTCTTAGGACATTGAGAAGCGTGGTGGCCAAACTTCTGAGACTTTAAACACTTGATATGGCTTAAGTCTTTCTTGCATTGATTGAAGGAACTTGAATCCTCTTCTTTCCTTTTTGACACTTTGCGGGTCCTCCTTCCTTACTATCCTCCTTCATCCTTTTGATGAGGGCTATATTTTGCTCTTCCTCCTCTATACTTGTAGTTGTCTCCATTATTGTCTCCTCCTCGATGAAACCATCCCATAGCTTCTCAAAAGAGGGAAGTTTTTCTCGGGCATAGACACCCCAAACAAAAGGTTGCCAAGAAGATGAAAACCCATTCAACGATATGGGTATGAACTCTTCACTTTTGACCTTTTCTTTGATTGTTGCAAGTTGATCATAGAATGTTGCACTTTTCATCAAACAACTGGATATGGTTTCTATATTGCTCATCCATGTGGCTCTGAGCTTATTCCTTAGAATCATCTTCTGTATGATGTTCTCACTTTGACATAGAGTGACTAGAGCATAAAATATCTTCTTACCTGTTGTCATTCCGATGATGCGATGGATCAAGAGATCCTTCATTGTGTCAAGGATGACTTGCTTTGCCTTGGGCATTGTCTTCTAATACTCTATCAACAAAGCAACATTCGTAGGTGTAATCTCCTTCTCCACTAGATGCCAAAGCTCATGCTCCCTTCAAAAGCATCTGCACTTGACACTTCCAAGGAATGAGTTGGAAAGCCCTTCCATTATGTCTTCGTAGTCATATTGCTGCTCTTAGAATACACTTAGACAAAAGAAATTAACAACCTAAAACAACCAATCAGAAGTTCATAGTGCTATTGTCAAGCACAGATCTTGAGCATCCCACCCATGAAACCTTCTGACAACTCCCTATCCCAAGTAGAAGCCCTACTATCCATATATGAATTCCCTACTATCCATATATGAATTCCTAGAAGGCTTTAGTAACATGATTTGATACCATGTTAATATTTCAGTGCATGGTAAACAAAGTTGCAAGTATTAACTGTAGAAAGTGGAAAACTTTAAGGAACTCACAAAACTTCTTCTATATGCTAGATTTGAAAACACATAAGCTAACTGAAAAGTACTAACAACCAACTGATAAGAATTTGTAGCACTAAAAAAATACTTAGAAACTCATCTTTGTTTTCTTTATTAACTTAGGAAAGGAAAAAAATATACACACTCATTGGAAAAACTGAAATTAATAACAAATGGGAAACTTGCCTTCTTCTATAGAGATAAGGGCCTAGGGTTTACAGTGCATGTGCTGAGACTCCTAGATAACTGTGCCAAAATTATAGTACACAACTAACATGCAATGCGTCTTCACCCAATTCTTAGGATCAGTGCCTCCCCTATCTAAAAATCCGAAAACTTCTAATTCTAACTAAGTCCATTGAAATAGAAAAGAAAAAGCTTCTAATTTGGAAATGATAATTTTGGATGATCGTGAATTTTGGAAGTGACTTAAGTTCATCCTATGCATGCTTTAGGCATGCATGCATCCTCATTGGCTACTAGAAGATTGTTGTGCTTCTTCACTCTTCCTCTACTCCTGCTCCTTCTCTTTGACCTGTTGTGCCCTTTGCTGGAATGCGCTTGGGGAGAACTAGTTGTCGAGCAACCAAGGTATAATCTAGCAAAGGGGTAATTGAGAGGAAATCTCAACTGCCTGATTAGTTATATAATTAGTTATGGCAAGCTATAGGAGTATCGGAGCAACTCCTCTAAGCTAAACACTAAAAGGTAAAACATAAACTAAAAAAAGTGAAACTATTGAATCAGAGAAGTAAACAAAAAACATAACTCTAAAAATAACAAGATAAAGGGGCTACACATCTTTGAGCATGGAGTCTTTCCCAGTGTGTTATAATCATTATTAGTGCTTTTGGTTTTAATCGTGTGCATATTTTTGTCTATTTCACTCTTGAGTGAACCATGCACTCATCATTAGGGAAAAAAATTTAAAGAATGAAAGAATTGAACAAAAACCGGAAGCGCTAATAGTGCTACACATTGTTAAAAGTGGGTGCAAAATGAAATTTGGTAGAGGAAGATTGGAGACCATATTAGAGATAAAGGTGGATGCAGAGGATGGAAATAGCCTTGCAAGATCATCGACGATAAATAAGGAGTCAATACACTATGTGATGATATCCTAAAGGGTGAGTCCAGGTTTGATAAGGCTGAACTGGGAGACCTTGGGAGGAAGTCTGGAATGGTTCATTGATACTCTCCTAACACTCTAGGATGTTGGAAAGAACTTGGTGATAACACATTGGTGCCCTAGATTAGGGGGGCAAGCAATTGGTCCGTGTTGAGAGCTAAGATGAGAAATATCTTGAGATTGGGAATTGGAGCTTGTCAAGAGCCTCCCTGAGTTGATCTGTTAGCTGAAAGAGTGAGAGTAGGTCTATTGTCTCACAGATCGTGTCAAAAGTATCCCAAGTCTCTACTTGTCCCTTGCTGGCACCAATAGACAGGACAAAAGGAAAGGAAAGAAGTGATGTGCCTTATGGAGCTTGTTTGAGGAGGTCCTCATAATATTTGAGATTTGTGTACTAACACCTTCCTCATAGAATGGGCTTGGTATCCTTAATTTAGACAGAGGAAGAAAGTAGTGGGGGAACCCCCCAAGTCCCTCTAAACGTAAGGGAACCTCCCTATGACCTCATAGTAGATTAGACATCCGAACATGAGGGGTTCTTTTTAGACTCAATCTTTTACAAGTGACACAACTACTAAATTCTCTTTAGAAATGTATATGATGATCTATCTCAATTTAAAGTTGGTGAAAGCACCCTTTGAATTGGCCAAGAGGAATGCTAAGGTTACACATCCAATATCTTTGTGTATGCACAAGTTGGACAATAAGACCACCATTTAGCCACATGAAGAGCTTGAAGTAGAAGGCTATCTTAGGGTTGAGGCCCTCGAGAGGGGGAATCCAAATGATTGGTATGTACTATGTATTGCCTATAAGTATCCTCTTTGATCACTCTTTTCAACTTCTTAGTAGGGAAAAGGTGACCAAGAGCTTCAGAGGAATATTTGGAAGGGGGGAGGTGGTTAAGTTGAACACAAATCTTTATATGGCATCATATGTCTTGTATCCAAGATAAAACATCGAGGAAGCAAGGAAGAGGTCTCCTTGCACATGATAGAGACTAGTCAAGAGCTTCTAAAGAATGTTTGAAAGGGGGGTGGTGGTCAAGTTGAACAGGACTCGTTATATGGCATCATATGTCTTGTATCCAAGATGGTATAACATTAAGGAAGCAAGGAAGATGCCTCCTTTACCGGGATAGGGAAGCGACAAAGGGATTCATGGTTGCAATGAAGAAGATTTATGGTACAAGTGAATCCAGTGCTAGTTTGCGTGATTTTCACTTGGACGAGGCAAACTTGGCATAGTGGAGGCTTTTTATGATAGGTGTGTTTGTAGGTATCCAATAGATTGGTGGATACTTCATGGTAGGCATGGCATAGAGCTAAAACAAATTGTTGAAAGATAATTTTCATAGGAAGTTGATTCTTAGGCCTTTTGAAGGAATTGGAGTACTTATGGGTCTATGTATTATGTACATAAAAGCCAATTGAGATAAAGAAAGCAAAAACCCTAGTTTACATTCACAATACTCTTCAACTTCTTTCTTGCAAAGACAAAAGGTACAAAGAAGGTCCTTCCAAGAAATAAGACTAGTTCACAAAGGATGTTATTTATTTAGATTGTTGGATACGTGTTGTATTCTTTTCATTCAAGTACAATTTGCATGGATTTTTGGGTCCTTTATCTGTCTTCTATAGGTTTTGGGTGGTTTTCAGCCCATGGTTTTATACCCATTGGATTCTAATTCTGCTTGGCAGATTAGGGCTGAATGATGTTGCAAAATACCTATATATTGTATTGTAAACTGTTTAAAAATACAATGAGAAAGAGGTGCGACTTTGATTTTCTTAGTTTTCTTAGTTAAGGAGTTCCAATGTAAATCTCGTGTGTTGTGTATGTGCTATTGTTCTTTTTGCTTTTCTTGAGAATTTGTCTGCATTGTTCCTCTTGTACAGGTTTATCGATTACTATTTTTCTACATAGATCAGGAGATTGGACTAGAGTTGCCTACAATTATAATTACAAGCCTTGTAATGGAGCCCGATCTTAAGAGTATTGAGTTTCCTAGAGAGCATCTTGACTAAGGATATCTAGAGGATGCAAATGATATTGGGATTGACACTATTGAGTAGTCTAGTGTTGTTTTTAAGGAGAGGGAACTTGTTGAGGATGCCTTGGCTCCCACTCGTTCTTCATGTAGTGGCACATGGTGTAATGAACCAAATGCTTAAATGATCATAATAGAACAGAAGTACACACCGTGTACAAAATGTGAGCGTAGAACACAACTCCAATATAGATATGTTACACAATAACTCCTTAAAGAATAGGAGAACCTCCTCCACAACCAAATACATTCATACATCACAATTCACATCCCTCCAATAATGAATACATGATCTCTATATATACCTATTCACACTTGCACATGATGCCCATTTACTATTAGGCCGACCTTATTACATATATATTTACACATTACATGTACATTTAGCCCCATATATGCTCCCCCCTTGGGGTCATATCGTATACATTTAACCCTATATATTCCCCCTTTGGGTCATAACATAGTACCCTCTTTCAAAAAGCTTTGTCCTCAAAGCTTTGCAATTAAAGGTTTCACATGTAATGAAATCGAGTAATATGATTTTCCTATGTTCCTGCTTTCTTCTTTCCATTGATGATTATCCATCCATCCAAAATCAATTCTTTTTGGTCGCAATCCTTGGTGTCTAGTTGTTGCATAATTTTCTTTCCCTTGATTCCATGTATCGTTGTTGAAGCTTCTCCAATTTGTAGCAGATGATGGTTTTGTGATGTCATATTCCATGAATATTGATGATATTCCATGAGTATTGATGAATATTCCATCTTCTTTCTTGATAATGATGATAATGATCTTCTTGTCTTCCTTGAAATCTTTCCTGATAATGAGGGTGTCGATATGGTTTCACTTTTGACAATTTTTCTTTATTCTGCACACCCATTTCATCTATCTTCTTTTCATAGACAATGGAATCCTCTATCCTTTTTGCTTGGTCTTTGATTACTCTAGCCTGTGAGATAATACCATCATATTTGGCATGTACATCATCTAAATGAAGTTCAACTTTTTCAAGTATCTTCTGGTGACCTTCTTGAATCTTGTCTTCTTTCTCCTTTTGGAGCTGCAATGTCACCCCATTTATTAAATCTTGATGTCCTTCTTCAATTCTGGATTGCAATTCCAATTTTACCTCATCAGTATTTAGGGATTCCTCAACCTTCTTGCAAATTTCCTCTTTAATTCTTTCGGTAGATTCTTCATCTAATATCCTTTCTTTTTCTTGATTTTTACAATGTTTCTTTTCTTCTTTTAATCTCTTAACCTCATCCAATAGCTTTTTATTATGGTTTTGTAATCTACATATTTTTTCATCTTTCTTTTTTAATTCTTTCTCCTTTTCCCACTTCCCTTTGCTACTATTTCCTTGTTTTAATTTTTGAACCTCCTCAATGAGTGTTTCATTAAGGTTTCGTATCTTAGATAGCTCATTGCCCTCCTTCTTGATCTCTTCCTCTGCTTCTTTTAACTCATCTTGAATTTTATGCATCTCCTCCATTTTTGTATCATTGATTCATTTATTTGAGAAAAGTTTTTAAAATGCTTCCTATGTGCACTTCCATCTGTATCCTTGTCAATACTCATCCACCACTTCCAAACTTCACCCCAAAAATATTTTTTTGTTGTTGTTGAAGGAGTCCTATCATATTCCTTTACCAACCTCAACCATTCGATATGAATGATTTCATCTTTATCTTCATCTCCCGTAAATTTGGGTAATGCCATTGATTCTTAAGTGAGGTCTAACCACAATCCTCAACTTCTAACCTCAGTATATGAAGGATAACGATCTCAATTAGTTATAATCCTTGTTCCAATATAATATTCTATGTTTTCTCTTTCCAATGGATTTTGAATTAGCTCAATCGGACATCCCGATCAAAATTTATGATAATTTTAAGTAAACATGCCTTTGACCCCCTGATTTGGAGTTGGTCTTGCTAGCCGACCTTACTTCTAATGTATATATGAAATTTCGGCTCTAATGAGTCTGGAATTTCGATTTGAAATGTCTTCTTTGCAATGCCACATGTTTGACCAAAATTGGATGTGCCAAGTGAAAGTTAGGGTAACTTTCCCAAACCTTGCTGATTTTTGGCCTTTCTGGGAGAGCAAACTTGTACAGAATGCCACATGTTCAATATTCAATACCAGATTTTGAAGTTCACACCCAAAAAACTAGTGATTGCCCTCTTTCCAATGCAATCGGTCTGATTGAATTTGGATCCTCTATGAATACGATATGACTGTTTTACCCAAAACACTTGTTTGAGACTTGTTACAGGATTAGCCATAAACCCTATCTTCCACAGGGTGTATCTTCGAAAGTATAACGACCTAGAAGATGAAATTCGTACCACTAGTACTTTGATATGTCTTTTAAACAACCTCCAAGTTTTGTTTTCTGAAGTGTCCTCAAAAAAATTTATAGTGAAAATGCCAAGATGACTTTCTTGAGGCAGCAAAACCCTAGGACTGATGCTCTGATACCAAATGTAATGAACCAAATGCTTAAATTATTAGAATAGATCAGAAGTACACACCATGTATAGAATGTGAACGTGGAGCACAACTCCAAGATAATATGTTAGACAAGAACTTCTTAAAGGATAGGAGAACCTCCTCCACATAACCAAATACATTCAAACATCACAATTCACATCCCTCTAGTAATGAATACATGATCTCTATATATACCTATTCACACTTGCACATGAGGCCCATTTACTATTAGGCCGACCTTATTACATATATATTTACACATTACAGGTACATTTAACCCCATCATATCATATACATTTAACCCTATATACTCCCCCTTTGGGTCATAACACATGGAATTCTATTACAAAATATGGGTGGATAGATGTGAGGCATAGCCATTGGTCAATGCCATTGTTTCTTCACCAAAGGTGTGGTTTGAGGGTAGAGGATTGCCTAGGTGAAATCAAAGATAACCATTTTATTGCAAATATTTTAATTAATGCAAGTGAGAGTGTTGGCCCCTTTAATGTGATGCAAGTTGTCATAATGATGCTCTAGTTTATAAATCCACAGGCTTGATTATAGAGCACATGTACGATCACAATGTTTGGACTTCATGCGTAATCCATAATTCAAACCTAATGGAGGAGTTCGAGGCTCAAATCGATTGGATTAAGGAGCTTGCAAGAGAGGCTAGAGAAATTATTAAATTCATCAGCGATCATCACCAATCTCAAGTGATGTTTTGACAACTCTCCAAGTTGGAGTTGTTGAGACAAGATATGCTTCAAACTTTGCCATGTCGCACTGCCTCGTAGAAGTGAAATCTGCATTATTGGTTGGCTGTGATGGTGAGCAAGATTTGGGCTATTTGGGGACATGAAATTCAGAGAGGGTTAGTATGGTGCATAAACTAGTCATTAATAGGGATTGGTGGAGCAAGATTGACGTCCTTATCAATTTTACAATACCAATATTTGAGCTTCTCTGAAATGCAGGCATCGACAAGCCTATTTTGGTAGAGGATTATGATGGCATGGACACCATGGTCGAGATAATCACGGAAATCATTTCACATGATGCTCCCATGCTTTTATTTGTTGGTTTATTTTGTAGAGGTTGTGAGGATAATCGTTGTTGATAGGTGGAACTAATTCAATAGTACCTTGCATACTTTATCCCATGCTTTAAATCCTAGATTGTATGATATAATGATAACGACTTGATTGCTCAAAGAAATGGGAAGAAGGCCCCTCATAAGGATTGAAAGGCGGCCATAGGAATAAATACAACCTTGATGAGATTATTTCCACCTACTCTACAAACTAAGTGAAAGAAGAGTTTGCAAAATTTGTTGTTGGACAAGAGGACTTTTCAAATATACGAACTTTTGATGAGAGGACCATGAACCTTATTCCATAGAGGATTTTCCATGGAGCAAATATTGTACACTTGTAAACACTTGCCATTCATGTTCTTTCACAAATGGCAACCTTTTCATCAACAAAAGAGGAACTAGAGTACCTATGGTTTTATTTACTTTATGAAGCATAACATGTTGCATTCAAACCTTCTCTTTGTGTCTCACAGAATTGAAGAATATACAAGTGGGCCTTATAAAGAATGAACTTCAATGAGGGGACCATTAACCTTATTCCATTGAGGATTTACCATGGAGCAAGTGCTATACATTTTTAAACACTTGCCATTCGTGTTCTTTCACAAGTGGCTACTTCTTCATCAACAAAAGAGGAACTAGAGTACCTATGGCTTTATTTACTTTGTGAAGCACAACATGTTGGGATAGTAGAGGGCTGAGGATCTTTGTGCATTCAAACCTTCTTTTTATGTCTCTCAGAATTGAAGAATATACAAGTGGGCCTTATGTTGATGTTTTGGTAGCTGCGGGAGGTATTAACCTCCAAGTGTAACCTTTGACTTAGAATAGAATATTTCGGAAGTAAGAGAACCCCTAAACAGATGTGTGAAAACCCTAGAGGAGATGTCGGCCCAAAGAGAATAATATTAAAGTATTAAAAGGTTCCCGAAAGTGAAAAGACATCTTGGCAGACTAGTATAAATAGAGGCTAGGCACTCCTTACACACTTTCACTCAACAGAAGGAGGGTGCAAGTTTGAGGAGCAACAACTGCAGTTGCAGTAGGAGGAGGCGCAAGTCTGGAGAGGGTTGTGCAACAGTTGTCGTGGTGTAATCTCAGTCTTTCTAGTATCTCTATTGTGTGGTTCTCTTGGTAAAGGTACGCTTCTATTAGTAGAGGTACGTTCTCTTGGTATTGTGCTGTCGCTGTAGCAATGGTGTTTCTGGTTAGGGTTTATTTGTTGGTTCTAGTGTGGACTTGCCATAATCATTCTATCTAAGAAAAAGGTTAGTGTGCTCGGGGTGGCATAGTGAATGCCTATGGTTGGGTGACAATGATGTGACATTGTCTATGGTTAAACGAGCATACCAAAATTTTAACATGGAATCAAAGCTGGTTTCCTTCATAACAGTCTAATTGCTGGAAGGAAGATCCTCAATTTCCTCCATTGTCAAGCTCGTTGAACACTTATTGAACCCACTAGGAAGGTCGCCTAATGAGGGCACACCTTTCCCCGGATCAGATTTACAATCTTCCGAAGTTGCAGTGCTAGTTGCAACACCAGTTGCAGTACCAGTTGTAGTTCCTCTAGTCCAGTAAAGTTTCTGATAACTCGTTGAGCAACTCGTTGAAAGGATGCTGAAATTATTCTTACCCTAGATAAGCTCGCTAGCCATTCTTCCGACAACTAGGGTTTGTGGTTTTGCATCAGCAACAAACCCTAACCTAAATTAGTTGGAGCACTTAGAAGTTTTAGGATTTGTCGTTGCTTGACGTTGTTTGTTGCTCCTACCAGAGTTATGTACTTGTATATGGTTAAACTGTATCATTATCTCAAGGGTATTTGCAGGAGAAGGGATCTTTTGTCCAAGCAATAATTGTAGATCTAGAGGGATCTCAATTCCAACACATTTAGAGGAACACCACGCTCCAGGTTTGATTGTTTTGATATGCCTCTAGCTGTTATGGCATTTTTGTGATCTTATGAACATCTAGGTTGCATTTTGATCTATTAAAGTTATGATTATTTCTGGTCGAAGTTAAAGTTATAAGCTGACCTTAGTCAAAGTAATAGATAGATTGAGGTTGAGATTTTAGAGTTTAATTGCATAATATTCTCTAACTCAAATTTCTATCAAGAAAGGATATTGTCTCACAGGGCACAGGTTGGCGAGAACACTTGTTATCTTGAGTGAAGGAGACTTGGAAGAAAAGCATCAACACTCATTCTTGAAGATAAGATTCCAGGTTCCAGGTTTGATTGATTAAATTGATAAGTTTCCAATTTGCACATATCAAGTTTGATAATTGCTACATTACAAGTAAACACTATAGTTGTGACAACAATCTTTGAAAGGTTTTATTACTGTTAGATACAATGAATACTTGGTAGCATGTGAGTACTATTGATATAAATGCTTATTGTACTTGTTTGGAAGATGAACTAACATCTCCTCTAGGAGATATTTCTTGTTTTGCTTCCAGGCAGGTCACCTTGGTAATGCTCCAATGATTACCACGAAATTGTCTTTTATTCTTGTTAACATAGATATGTTCTTATGAAAATGCTATTATATTGGAAATATTTTTACTCTGGTTGCTCTTGTCTCGGGCAGGTTACCATGGAGGAATGATTGGTCACAACACTAGAAGAGTGTTGTTCCTATTTCTTATTATTGCATTTTTTATTTTGGCTCTTGTTCCAGGCAAGTCACAAGTGATAGCTCTGAGAAGGAGCTACTATGACGATTGTTTTCGTTATTGTTTTTATTATTATTATAAGAGTATTATTCTTGTCTATTGTTTTCCCTTGTTGTTGGTCTTGTTTCGGGCAGGTCACAGGTGATAACTCTGAGGGGAGCTATAGTGACGGTTGTAGGAGGCAACATATTATATGGTCTCTAGTTTGAGACATGAAGCAAACTATCCAGATAAGAAGTTGTATACACGATCGTATACAACCATGTACCGAAGAAAAAGAGGATGAAGTTAAAACCTTTTGGCAAGTTAAAAAGAGTATCTCATTTGGAAATCGATTGTAAGGAGCAGAAGGCTCCAAAGATGACCGAACAAATCCCTCTAGTGCAGTTGATCACTCTTTAGATCATCATGAAGAGTTAGTAGAGCCAGAAGGGCCTACCCAGAATCATTGCAGTAACGAGGAAGAGACTAGCATGGTCCTGTGACATTTTGCAAGATGCAAAGATATATAGCATTGATGAGCCATATCATGAGGAGCAGATGGCTCCACCAGTGGTGAGGCAGGCGACCCCACCAAGTACCAGCTCAGAAGGATCTAGAGTTTAGAGGGAGTCAACTCTCACGATCTAGTAGGGAGGAGTAGCCTCCCCTAGATTGTTCATAGGAGATTAGACTTCAGAGGAGATCATCACATACAGAGGGAGCAGATGGCTCCGAAGATTATATAGACTCAGAGGGAGTTAAGTTTCAGAAGGAGCATGGAGTCTCAGAGTGAGCCTGATCTCAGAGAGAGTCAGTGGCTTAGAGAATCTTTCAGAAAGTTTTCCTCCTCAGATTCAGATGGGAGAGAGATGTCTTCCAGGATTGACAGATAGGTGCCATGAGTTGAGGAGGCTAAATCGAAGCTTCAGAGGTTTCAAGGAGATATGAGACCTCTTGGGAAGATCCCCTTGTTTCAGTAACAAAAGAGGAAGCCAGCCAGAAGGACTAGGATATGGATTTTGCTTTGGCTCCAAGACCAGAAGGGAAGTCAATGGTGACTTCCAAGTTGATTTACAAGGCCAAACATGCTGTTGATGGTAACAGAGAGATGTACAAAGCTTGATTTGTGACCAGAAGATTCTCCCAACAAGAGGGAGAAGATTAGGACAAGACACTTGCTCTAGTAGTCAGAAGAAGCATACATAGAGAAGCCACAAGACACATGAGAAGGAGTCTCATGTCTGCAGATTGAAGAAAGCTTTGTACGGGCTGAAGCAAGCATGTAGGGCATGATATGCCAGATTGGATAGTTTCCTGATGAGCTTGGGCTTTAACACTTTCAAGTCTTGTTGATTTTTAGCCAATGTTTAATGCCCAAACCCAGTTTTATGACAACCAATTAAACTCAACGTAAAATAAATTTTTTAGAACTAAAACATGAGGATTCTGAACATTGTTTAATGCATAATTAAAAACATATCAGCATTGCATAACTCAAAAAATTTTGACACTGATTTTTGGTCTAACGACGACCCTAGAAAAACCCACAAGGGGAAAACTAGTGAGAGAGGGAGTCTTTTATTATTTCTGAGGTCAAAGGAAATGTCTTTTACAACAGTCAATAATTTTAGAAATTTAATACAGACTTATCTCGATAACCGTCCCAAGCTTTGTCTTCAAAATGCTGAGCCAAACTCCTTGAAATTCATAACAGAATTTTCTGTACAAATGCACAGGTCAGCTCCTCGTTTTCTGAACCCTCTTTGACTGTACAATCACCTTGAAAACTGTGCCAACAACAACAATTTTCTGGGCAATAAATGCCTGTACGACCGCCTTGGGAATTGTGCCAAAACTAAAAAAATTCACACAACAAATTCCTCGAAAACTGTGCAGCAATAAACAATAGTACAAACTGCTAAAATCCATACAGTACGGCCTGTATCTTTTGCTGTACCTTGCTCCTTGATTTCTGTGCAATATTTGACTGTATGACCTCCTCGAAAATCTATACAGTACGATCCTCCTTTAATGTTGTACCTTGCCTTGATTTCTGTGTCGACTTTAAAGCTTTACGGCCTTCCAAATCCGTACAGTATGGCCTGCAATTAATGGCTGTACTCTTCGATTTGCGTGCCAAAGTGTGCATGTATGCTGTCTTGGAATGCGTGCCCTAGCTCAGTGAATGGCCTCCTTCAACTCGCTCTCTTCTCTTCTTGCTCTCTCAACAATGAAGGAATCAACCCTAGAAAGAGTGCGCCCTCCTACCCTAGTCGACCTCATGGGGAAAGGTGAAGATTCTTCTCATCCAACGATAGAGATTAGATGAGATCAACGGTGGAAATAAAATCACTTTATTCACCCAGTTTCCCTAAGTCTCAAAAAGTCACCTTTTAATTTGTCTCTCACAAGTTAAATGACTAGGGTCCACATTAGGCACTTTCTCATCCCTTAGGCGCCTAGGTGACGAGAAACACTTGCCTTGGTACTTTTTAATTATTTTTAACACTCCCTTTTACCGAGGAAAGTGTTACTCACCACTCCAAGCTTGTCCCTGAAAAATACAGCTTGTCCCTGAAAAATACAAACTTGCCTTTGCCCAATGTTTTGGTGAGTATGTCTGCAACCTGCTCATCTGTAGATATGTATTGTAGCTCCACTGCTCCTCTCTGAACATAGTCACGGATGAAGTGATAACGAATCTCAATATGCTTAGACCTGCCATGAAATACTGGATTCTCTAAGAGTTTAATACAACTCTGATTGTCACAGTAAATCAAGGTAGGCCTCAACTGCACACCAAACAATCCCACCAGTAACTTGCGAAGCCAAAGGGCCTCACAACTGGCTTGATTGGAAACCATATACTCATCCTCTGCTCAAAGCCACTGACTTTTGCTTTCGACTGAACCAAGATACAACTGCTGAGCCCAATCCGAAACAACACCCAGAAGTACTCTTCCAGTCACTGACACACCCTGCCCAATCTGAATCTGTATAGCCAACTAGACGAACTCCATCCCCTCTTTGACAGTCCAGACCATAATCTACCGTACCACAAAGATACCTAAGCACATGTTTTGCTGCCACCCAGTGCACTCTCATAGTGTCCACCATGAACTGATTGAGAGTGTTGATAGCAAAACAAATATCTGGCCTGGTATTGACCAAATACATCAAAGACCCGATCAACTGACGATATAAAGTGGAATCCTCCAATTGTGACTCAAAAGCATGAAGCTTCTTCCAGTTGGTAATCATGGGAGTTGTCATGGGCCTACAATCCTCCATCTGAAATCTCCTCAGAATGTCACACACATACTTCCCCTGTCCTAGGAAGATGTGTCCAGGGTCCTGCCAAACCTCCAATCCCCAAAAATAGTGCATCAGTCCAATATCAGTCATCTCAAACTCTGAAGCAAGGCTCTCCTTGCAGCTAGTGATGAGTCTCTCTGCCCTTGTAATGAAAATATCATCCACATATAGAAAGAGAATGAGAGGATCCTCTCCAACCACAATGAATTATAGGTTGGGATCCGCCTCACTCTTCTCAAAGCCCAACTACTGCAAATAGGCATCAATCCTCGAATACCAAGCTCTAAGAGTTTGTTTCAGCCCATACAATGCCTTCTTCCATCTACACACATGAGAATCTCTCCCATGCACCTCAAAGCCCAAGGTTTACTCAATATACACCTCCTCCTGTATAAGACCATTCAAAAATGTGATCTTCACATCCATCTAGTGGATCTTCCAACCCATCTCTACTGCAATGGAAATCAGTGACCTGATCAAGATATATCTAGAAACTGGCGCGAAGGTCTCATCATAATAAACTCCCTCAACCTATGAGAACCCCCAAGCTACAAAGCAAGATTTGTACTTCTCAATGTTGCCATCTGCAACATGCTTGAGTTTATAGAGCCACTTGGAAGTCACCACTGACTTCCCCTCATGTCTAGGAACAATTTCCCAAACATCATTCTTAGTGATGGAATTGTACTCTTCCATCATGGCATCTCTCCAAACCTATCTACAAGTAGCTTCCTCAAAAGTGAAAGGCTCATACTTTCGAATACTTCTCACCATCATGATGTAGCTGTAAAATCTCTCGGGAGGTTTACCCTCCCTCACAACGTACCTAGGATTCCCCATTGAACCTTGTTCCTCCCTCAAAGTATCCTGAAGCCACTTGGGCTTCCTCCTCTCTGAAGTGGTGTCCCATGGAGGGGAATCTCCCTGTTCAACCCCAACTCTTGAAGACTATGATCCTGAAGTAGAATTTGGAGAATATGATCCTGAAACCTGTGGACCAGTAGACTACGGTCCTGACATTTGTGGCCCTGTCACCTGTGGACTAGTCATCACTGAAACTGGTGGCCCCAAACTCTGTGTCACTAAAGTCTGTTGTGGACTCACCTGAATCGAAGGTTATGACTACTCACCCCTCTTTATCCCTTGTGACTTCCTAAAGGCTCCCTCCTCCTCAAATCCCACGTCCCTCCTCAAAACTGTCTTCCTTAAGGAATGAATGTATATATGGAAAGCCTTTGAAGTCTCGCTATACCCAACAAATATCACTCTCTCTACCGTGGGTTCTAGCTTTGTCCTCTTCTCAGAATGAACATGTGAATATGTAATGTACCCAGAAATCTGAAAGTGCCCCACCTCGGGCTTCTTCCCAGAAAAATCCTCCTCAGGAATCATACTCCCCACTGCCCTGTGTGGACTCTTGTTTTGCAGATAAACTGCAGTGTAGCATGCCTCAGCCCAAAGAAATAGTGGTAGCCCCTGATCATGTAGCATGGCTCTCACAGCCCTAACTATGGCCATGTTTGTCCTCTCAACAACCCCATTTTGTTGTGGGTTGTAATGAAAATTCAAATCTCTCGTGATGCCCTCTCTTGCACAAAATTCCATGAACTCCTTGGAGGTATACTCACCCACATTGTTTGTCCTCAGAACTCTGATTTTCTTCCCAGTCTGGTTCTCCACAAGAGCTTTGAACTCTTGGAACCAATTAAAGACCCTGTCCTTTGGTCTTCATGAAGAAAATCCAAGACTTTCGTGAGGAGTCATCAATGAATATAACATAGTATAAACAACCAGTCAATGATGTCGAAGACATCAGGCCGCATACATCAGAATGAATAAGATCAAGGATACCTGTTGCTCTACTGTCACCGTTAGGAAAATCAGTCTTGGTGTACTTTCCCAAAGTACACCCCTTGCACAACTCTTGGTGCTCTGTACTGAAATCTGGAACTCCAGTCACAATCTCCCTCAGTACGCTCAAAGCCCCATGGTGAAAATGTGTCATCCTCCTATGCCATATCTCACATAAATCATTGTTGTTGGTAGACTGAAATAATGCTCTCGCTGGATAGAACATGAGATTGTACAACTTCTCATGTCGATTCCCAATCACTTTGGCCGAAGTGATATTGGACCCCTTGGGGAAAAGGAGCACCTGCCCATCACGGAACAACACCTCATAGCCCCTCTCCTCAATAGCAGAAATTGAAACTAAGTTCTTCTTCAATTCAAGAACATATAGGACCTCTCTCAACAACATGGGAGGCAAAGACTCCCTCTAAAATGATACAGTCCCACTAACAACTACCTTGACCACCTGGTCATCTCTAGGCACTACCTCAACATCACCAATCTGAGTAAGATCTGTCAAGTGCTCATGAACCCCTGTCATATGGCAGGAGGCCCCGCTGTCAATACACCACATATCATGATGAGTGGTCCTAGTGGAAAGACACACAACTAAGGAAAACGCCTTATCAAACTTGGCAGAGAAATCCTCCACCATTGATGAAGTTGTTGTCTTCTTCTTCTTCCTGTTTGGACATTGACTTGCATAGTGCCCAAACTTGTGGCATGCAAAGCACTTGACTTTTCTCATGTCCTTCTTCCCTTCACCCTTTGGTTTGTTTCCTCCCTTAGGACTCTTTCTAAATTTCTTCTTGTTGTTGGCAATAAGAGCCACATTCTCCTCATCACGACCTGTAGATGAACTGCCATGCACATAACCTCTCAGGGTCTCCTCTTGAACAAAGTCATCCCAAAGATGTTCCCAATTGGGAAGCTTCTCCCTAGCCACAATGCCCTAAAGAAAAACAACCCATTGTTTGGAAACTCCATTCAATGTTGTCCTCAGAATCTCACTGTCAACAATGGCCTCCCCCACAACTCCAAGCTCATCTCTTACCTGTGTCAACCTGGTAAGATATGTGACCACATTTTTCAGCCTTGGTCATTTTAATGCTCTTCAGTTTTTCTCTCAAAACCATCTTCCGGTTTTCATTTGTACTCTAGTACAACTTCGTCAAAGACTCCCACATATCATAGGCATTTGTCTTCCCCGTCAGATGAGGAATCAAATGGTCCTTGATGGAATCAAGAATAATCCTCTTGGACTTGATACTCTTCTTAGTGTATTTTGCAAGAAGAGTAGCATCAGTAGGTACATTCACATGATTTGTTGTGGAGTTCCCAACAATATCCCACAACTCATTCTCTTGCAATAGAAAGATCATCCTCTCTTTCCAAGCACCAAATTTTGTCACCCCATCAAGTATGTCCTCAACCCTCAACCTTGTAGCCATTGACCCTCTTCTGTTGAAAATGAAAAATTCAAAATTCGGTCTGATGAAGTGACTATTGTCCCACTTTTTTGACTTGTTGATACAACTCTTATTCTCTTTAACTCAACTTTGATACCATGTAAAATTTCAGACCCCACAGAGTTTCAAGTCTCGTTGTTTTTTAGCCAATGTTTAATGCCCAAACCCAGTTTTATGACAGCCAGTTAAACTCAACATAAAATGAAATTTTCAGAACTGAAACATGAGGATTCTGAACAATATTTAACGCAGAAATAAAACCATATCGACAGCACATAACTCAGAAAATTATAACACAGTTATTTTTGGTCTAACAATGACCCTGGAAAAACCCACAAGAAGAAAACCAGTGAGAGAGGGAGTTTTTATTATTTCAGAACTTCAAAGAAAATATTTTACATCATATTCATCTTCAGAAATTTATTGACAAACTTATCTTGAAAACCGTGCCAAGTCTTCACACAAAATCTGAGCCAAAATCCTTGAAATTCATGCCAGATTTCCTGCACAAAAGTACATGTCTACTCCTTGATATTTATGCCTCTTTCTTGTTGTATAGGTGCCTCAAAATCTGTGCCAACAACAACAACAATATTATGGGCAATAAATGAATGTACGACCTCCTTGAAAACCATGCCAAACACCTAGTAATCACACACATAAATTATCCTTGATTTTTGTGCAGCAAAACGACTGTACAAACAATCAAAATCTATACGATACGACATGTGTCAGTTGGTTGTACCTTCCCTCATTTTCTGTGCCAAAAACTCAGTCGTAC
>CBVK0100154597.1:0-27502 GCA_900067695.1 Picea abies
AAATAATGATACAGTTTAAACATATGTAAGTACATACCTCTGGCAGTATCGACAAGTAGTGGCACCATTCGGCAACAACGACAATAAATAACAAACATTTAAAACTTCAAAGGTGCTACAACTTATAATTTAAAGGTGGTTGGAGATTTTCTAGGTTAAGGTTCATTAGGACAATAAAAATCAGTGCCAACACTTCACTGAAACTTTTACTGCAACTGGTACTGCAACTGGTGTTGGCACTACAACTAGTGCTGCAACTGGCATGAAGGAACTGGTACAAAGGAACTAGCATTGCAAATGCAACTGATACTGCAACTGCAACTGCAACTGCAATTGGTACTACAACTGCAACTGCAACTTAGGGTTTTATAAGGAAACCCTAATTTCTCAAACTTCAAATTTCAGAATTCTGATCCAGGGACTAGATGCTCCCTCCTAGGGCGAGTTCCTAGGTGTGGTTACTTTCTCCAACGTCCTCAAACAAGGAAAAACGTCACACTTAGGGTTTATGAAGAAACCCTAATTTTGCAACAACTGCAATACTGAAACTGAATCTTGGAGAGGGTGCACTGAAGCTAGCCACTTCTTATAACCTGTGAGTTGGTCTCTTTCAGGCTTGTTTTGATACCGTGTTGAAGTTTTACTTATACAACTAGCAATTACAGTTCTTCTTTATTATTATAATCATTTAGCACATTAGCTACATAAATAAGATCACTGAAAGAGAGACAATCACAAGGTACACAACATTTTATCATTTAGCTTAGCTTGCTTGGGGAGTAAAAAGGCTTACACCCCCAAGGAAGTAGCTCATCTAACTCTTTAATTTTTGAGACTTCACAACCCAATAGTTAAAGGTACCAATCTTCTTGCATTGGAGAAACAAAATCATTGCATTGGGATACGTGAAAACACGAGTTATTGTAATTGTCAAAGTTGGAAACTTTTGCTTATGCTATAAGCTTGCTTAATCCCTAAGGGCGTTTTCTTTAGCCTTGTAATTGTCATTGCTGTTAAGAAATTAATGCTACAGCCATTAGGGCTGCAGAAAAACTCACCTTCTTACATCATTTACTCACTTTTCATACGTGGAAATTGACTTCTAAACCTAGATTACTGTTCTACTAGTTATTGGCTATCTTTCTAACTGTTTACTTGTTGATTTTTATGGTTGGAACTTGCTGCTGTAGCAATTGTTTCCTACAGCCATAAGGTTGCCCTAACACTTTGCTGATAACTTCATTTGGAAGCCCTAATTTACCGTCAAAGTTTCATGCTTAAGTATTGGAAAGTTATCACTATTTTAGTACTTCATTGTCCAATAATTATTTGACAATTTGTATGGTTAAATCTGCAGTAACTAGCTATTGTTCTTTCTGATATATATTTCTGTTTACTGCTGCAATATAGGACAACAAACTTTTCTTACTTGTCCACTTCATTTCAGGCTTGTATATTGGTCATTTCTCTTGTCTTAGGTAGGTACAATTCTCTTCTACATGTACTCAAGGCTCTGGCAACTATTTACCATCACCAAGACTCATCTCCAAGCCATCTTTCATCTCTTACCTTGACCTATAGGGGCATCACCTTCCGTACTCTCATTTTCCACTTCATTTCCCCCTAGGGTCACCCGGGACTCCCCCTTCTGTTGGATTCTTCCTTCACAAAAGCGAGGGAGGGTTTATCTGAGGTGACAATGGGTAAGCTCTCCCACTACTATCACCATCCAGTGGATTGGGTCGAGCTTTGCCCAACCTACAGTTTGCGCGATAACATGATGCACAATTATTATATCGTTTTTTGGTTGAAGTAGTTGAGAAGGTGGGGATGGAGAATGTTGTTGGAAAATTGGTTTTCATTGATGTCAACTCTAGAAGAAGTCTAGAAGCCTCTAGAAGTAATGGGTATATTTGAAGAAGTCTCCAAAGTGGTCTCCTTATGGCATAACTTTAAGCATGACTCTCACAGGAAGGCACTTTGAAGAAGTCTACAAGAAGCCCAAAGGTGTGGTCATGAAGCTCGAAGTTGTTTGAGGAAAAGAGGACGATGGACTCTGCAAATGCATTCAAAACTCTCATAGATGGATTTTCGTCTTCATGTCGTTTCCAACCGTAGGTGGTATGCCACGTGGTTCTTCATGGTTGAGAAGTTATGTTCTCTTAAAGATGAAGCCCCGAAGTATGTTCAAGAAGCCCCAGATCTATGGATAAGAAGTTACAAGTCAGCCCCAAAATTAATTAAAGGAGAAAAGTTGTTGCAACTAAAAGTTACAGGTTGGCCCTAAAGTTAGGCAAGGGAGGTACTTGAAAAAGTATAAATACACATCAAAGAGCCTCTCATTTTATCAAATCATCAAGCAAGGATGTGATCTCTTTGTAAGTTTGAGGTAGTGAATTTGATGAAGCGAAGAAATGAGAAGGGCAGTAGTAAACGGATACACAACACTTGGCAAGCAATAGTAGACGGATACACAACACCTGCCACTCCCCCAATGGACAAAGATGGAAAGAAACTTAATGAAAACAATTCGAAGGCTAAAAGTACTATTCTGAGTAGTCTGGTTGATTCAATATTTGTCAAAGGTATGCATTGCAACTCCGCAAAGGATATTTGGGACAAACTTCAAAATATTTACGAAGGAGATGCCAAAGTCAAAGGGGCCAAGCTTCAAACCTATAGAGGCAAATTTGAACAACTAAAGATGAAGGAAGATGAAGACATTGCAACTTACGTTTTGCGAGTTGATGAAATAGTGAATGCTATTAAAGGATTGGGAGAAGAAATTAAAGGTTCAGTGATTTTTCAAAAGGTACTAAGGTCTCTTCCAATGAGATTCGATCATAAAATTTCAGCCCCAAAAGAAAGAGCAGATCTTGCCATGTTGAGCATGGATGAGCTACATGGGATACTTACAACTTATGAAATGAGAATAGAGCAAGATAATCCACCCAAGAAGGAAGCAACTTTCAAGGCATCCAAGAAGACAAAGAAGAATAAACAAAAGCTAATGTCAAATTGTAGATGCAATGATGATTCAGAAGAAGATGAAGAAATGGCCAACTTCGTAAGGAAGTTGAAGAGAGGAACTGCAATGAAGTTAAAAAGAGGAACTGGCAAGTACAAAGGTATGCTTCCTTTGAAATGTTTTAATTGTGGTAAAATTGGTCACTTTGCTTCCAAATGCCCTTATGCTAAGAATGTAGATAGTGATGAAGAAGAAGTTCCCAAGAAAGAAAATAAATATAAAAAAGGGGATAAGAAAAGAAACAAAACAAAATCCTTCAAGAAAAGCCTCTGCTTAAAAGAAGATACTTCCTCATCAGATGAGATGATGACAGTGATAGTGACTCAGAAAGAGTACTCTTCATGGCATTAGAAAATGATGAAGAAGATTATGAGGAAGAAGACAAAGTAGATATTGAAGCAGAACTAATCAATGCCCTAAGTGAGCTAAAAAGAGAAAGGAAGAAAAACAAATCACTTAAGGAAGAATTGATCAAGCTAAAGGAGGGTTCTCAAAGTCCTAACTCTGAGGAAGTTCAACAGATGATTATGAATCTCAAGGTTCAAGTAGAAGAAGCTAGAAGGATTGAAGAAACACTTAAAAATCAGTTGGAAGAAAAGGAGAAAATAAAGGAAAGCTTGGAAGTAGAAATAGTCTCATTAAGGAAGGAACTTTAGAAGAAAGACATGCAATAGAACAACACCAAAATATTGGATGAAATTATCAGCAGTCAAAAGCCATACTATGATAAGTCTGGACTAGGATACAAGCAAATACATACTGAGAAGGGTTCAAACTCCATGATTACAGAGAAGGAGGCAAAACAAAGAAGTTATGCAAAGGTCATCAGAGGTCCTATCAAGAAGGAAGAATGCAAGCCTTCAAAAGAAAACTCTAGGGAAATTGAGAGAACTCAAGAAGACGATTACAAAAGAATGACACCATCTAGAAGATCCAAAATTCTAAATCAACAACCAACCATGGAAAGAAGAAGATTATAGAAGAGCAACACCATTCAAAAGATCTCCTACACTCAGGTACCAAACTATTTTTCTTGGTTTATGTTATTCCTGTAACAATTTCAACAGTCATGTAAAAGATTTCAATAGTCATGTAAAAGATTTCAACAGTCATGGAAAAGGAAGTAGGATAAATTGAATGTTGAAGAATGTTCTATTGCTCTACAAGCCCAAAGCAAAAGAAATGATTGGTACGTTGACAGTGGTTGTTCAAAAATATGATAGGTGACAAGGATAGGTTTGTAACCCTGAAGAAAGAAAGAGATGGATCAGTTTCGTTTGAAAATGATAACTCAACCAAAATTATAGGAAAAGGCACAATCAAACTTGGAAATAAAGATGCCATGGAAGAAAATGTCCTACTTGTCGAAAATATGAAGCATAATCTGCTAAGTGTGAATCAAATGTGTGACCAAGGACATACACTTCTGTTTGACTCAATGAAATGTGAGATAAAGAAAGAAGGATCAAACAAATTGGTGGCTACAACAGTACGGACTCCAAACAACGTATACATCTTAAATGAGATTGGAAAGGAAAGATGCTGCGTGGGAAAGGAAAATAAAAGTTGGCCTTGGCACAGGAGAATGGGTCACATGAACTTTGACAATCTTGTCAAAATCAACAGAAAGGAAGCAGTAAGAGAAATGCCTGAAATTTCAAAGCCAACCAATACTATGTGCAAGCACTGCCTACATGGAAAACAAACAAAAAATGAGTTTAAAACAAAGGAATACTCTTACAACAAAACCATTGGAGATTGTGAACACCATTCTATGCGGACCAATGAGAACGGAATGATTGAATGGCGAGCAATACTTCATGCTACTTATTGATGATTTTACAGGAATGACTGCAGTCTGCTTTCTCAAGAAAAAGTAAGAGGCATTTGAATGTTTCAGGATATTCAAAGAAAGGTTGAAAATGAGACTGATATGAAAATCGAGTGCTTGAGATCCGATAATGGAGCTGAGTTCACATCAAAAGAATTCATGGATTCTGGCGAAGATCATGGAATAAAAGGGAAATTCTTAATAGCTAGGACACTTTAGCAAAATGGAGTTGTTGAAAAGAAGAACATAATGGTAGAGGAGATGTTCAGAACCGTGTTGAAAGATTCCAAATTGGGTAATGTCTTTTGGGTACAAGCAATACACAATTGTTCATATCTTGAATAGGGGAATACTTAAAAGTAACAATGACCAGACTCTCTATGAGCTATGGAAGGGAAAACCGACAAACGTTAAACATTTTAGAGTGTTTGGAAGGAAATGCTGCATAAAAAGAGAAGAGAACAGTGTTGGAAAATTCGATTCTCGAGTTGATAAAGGCATACTGGTTGGACACTCAAACAAAAGCAAGGCATACAAATGTTACAACCTAAGACTCAACAGAATAGTGGAAAGTATCATTGTAAAGATTGATGAAACAAATGTGTTGAAGACCAGGGAAGAGAGCAGAAATTCAAAAGAACAGGAAGTGGAAGAAGAACTAAAAGAAGAGATAGAAGAAGAACAACAACAACAAGAAGAGAAGCAACCAGAAGCAGAACAAGAAGAAAATGATCAGCGAGACTTTCAGATATCCTCCAGGACATCTAATCGCCTGGTTTAGAAGAATCATCCACTAGAACAAATTATTGGAGATAGAAATGCAGGAATAGAAACTAGAGGTAGTAAACGGGTATGTATACTAGAGCAAAGACACCTTGAACTACTATCCATAGTTGGCCCCAACAACTTTGAGGAAGCCAACAATGATGAACATTGGATCAAGGCCATGGAAGAAGAACTGAATCAAATAGAGAAGAATGAGATATGGGAACTGGTTCCAAGACCTAAGAATAAAAATGTGATTGGTACAAAATGGATCTTCAGAAACAAACTAAACGAAAATGGAAAGGTAACCAGAAACAAGGCAAGGTTAGTATGCAAAGGATATGCTCAAGTTGAAGGAGTAGATTTTGAAGAAACTTTTGCTTCTGTTGCCAGAATGGAAACAATCAGAGTGATCTTGGCCTATTCATGTTCCAGAAGGATCAAAGTATATCAGATGGATGTAAAATCAACATTTTTAAATGGAGAATTAGAAGAAGAAGTCTACATCGAACAACCAGAAGGGTTTCTACTGTCAGAAAGAGAAGATTATGTTTGCAAATTGAAGAAAGCTCTATATGGACTCAAGCAAACCCCTAGGGCTTGGTATTCAAGATTGGACAAGTACTTGTAGCAACAAGGATTCAAAAAGGGCAATGCAAATAACAATCTCTACATAAAAGTGGATCAGGACAACACACTTATCATTGAAGTATATGTAGATGACATCATCTTTGGAAGTGACGATGACAGAATGAGTAAGAAGTTTTCCAAAGACATGCAGAATGAGTTTGAAATGTCCCTATTTGGTGAATTGACTTTCTTTCCGGGACTTCATATATCTCAGCTAGATGAAGGTATTTTCATTTCCCAAGCCAAGTACATCAAATGAATGTTGAAGAAGTTCGAAATGGAAGATTGCAAACCCGTAAGTACTCCTATGGTAACTAGTTGCAAGTTGAGCAAAGATGATGAATCTAAGGAAGCAAATCATAGACTCTATAGATCTATGATTGTTAACCTACTCTATGTGACAACCTCAAGACCAGATGTAATGCAAGCAATTGGACAGGTTGCAAGATTTCAAGCAACACCAAAGGAAACTCATGTTCTGGTAGTAAAGAGGATCTTCAGATATCTCAAAGGAACAACGGAGTTTGGATTGTGGTATCTGAAAGGGAATGAACTGACCATGGTCGCCTACAGAGATGCAGATTGGGAGGAAGCATTGATGATCGAAGAAGTACTAGTGGAGCAACCTTCTACTTGGGTGATTGTCTGGTATCTTGGTTAAGTAAGAAGCAGTGATCAATATCATTGTCTACAACAAAAGCATAATATATTGTAGCAACAACATGTTGTACTCAGGTTCTCTGGATGAAGCAAACCCTGTAGGGCATACAAGTAAAATATGATGAGCCCATCCCTATACTCTGTGACAATACCAGTGGTATAAGTTTCTCCAAGAATCCAGTGAGGCATTCCAAGACCAAACATATTCCGATCAAGTTTCACTTTCTGCAGGAACAAGTTACATAAAAGAATATCAAGTTGGAGTACGTCCAGACAAAAGTACAGATTGCATATATCTTCACCAAACCTCTCCCAAGGGAGACATTTGAGTATCTTCGACATAAACTTGTAGTTTTTGCCCCACAATGATTTACACGACATTTTGCAAAGAAGATAAGGGAAGAGAAATCGTCAGGGGGAGTTACCCTTTTGCCATTGATGTCAAAGGGGGAGAGAAAGAACAAAAGCATGGAGACAAGGGGAGCGCACGAAGATAGGGGGGAACAATGTTCACAGGGGGAGCATTAATGTTGCCATCAATGCCATGTTGATGTTTTGGTAGCAGCGAGAGGTATTCCATCCTGGACAATCTTTCTTAGAAGAAGAAGAAGATTCCAAAAGTCAAAGGAAGACCATTGAATAGTTGAAGAACACCCTGGAAGAGAAGTCGGCCCACGGGAAAAGAATAAAGTGGAAATAGAATTTTCCAGAAGAGAAGTCGGCCCACATGAAAAAGGTAAAGCGAAAATAGAATTCCAGGAAGAGAAGTCAGCCCCAGCTAAAGTGACTTGAAGACTATAAATAAGGTGATGCCTTGCTCATTTGTTCACTCACTCACACAACTATCTCACTCAAGACGAAGGTGCAAGTCTGAGGCAAGGAGAAGATGCAACTACTGCAGCAATTGGGATTCTTGGTGGTTTGGGTTCTTGGTATTTCTTCGTGGTTTCTATTGTGCACTATCTCTAGGAGAGGTGCGCTAGCTTTGTATGGTGTTGCAACTGCAGTTGTCTAACCCTGCTAGGGTTTGACAAGGAGAAAGAGATAAGTTTTTCTATCAGGGTTTCTTCATTATCAGTTTTGCTCTTGTGAAAGAGAGCTTGTTCATGGTTGAATTGTATTATAAAAAAGAATCTATCTAAGAAAGGTTGGCTGCGTTTTTTCCCCGAGTTTGGGGTTTTCCCAGGTTAACTCTCTGTGTCTTCTTGTGTTTGTTTATGTTGCTTATATTTGCAATATATGGTTGTTAAATGTAAAAGAAGATCTAAATACTTTGGTAAATCTTTTGCTCTAAAAATTTAAGAAAATTTGACATGGTATCAGAGCTGGTTTACCTTTAGAACAATTTAACCACTGGAAGGATGATCGTACTTTGGGATTTGCCGCTGCACCTTGCCAATGCACCGTTTTATTTTGTCAAGCTCGTTGAACACTTATTCCAAAGTCGTTGGGACTAACTCCCCTTTAGAGCAACTCGCCTAACCCTAATGCACATCTTGAAACCCTAGCATTGACTTTTCAAGGAGGTTGAAATTTTGAGATTTTGCAGGCCTAGGGTTTCTACCAACGAAAATTATTACCAGTATGAGAGTTGAGGATAGGCTGGATGGAGCAGACAACTTCATATCGTGGAAGCAAAGGATACTACTCACTCTAGAAGAGAATGAGCTCTTGGATCATGTCAAACAAGTTCTCCGAGAACCAAAAGAAGAAGACTCCAAGGCAAAGTACAAGAAGAATGAGATCAAGGCCAAGAGGATATGAAATGTTTGATGCCTTCTCAAGACTATATGAAAGCAAGAACACAAGAAGGAAGCTAAACCTAAGGCATCAATTCAGAAACGTGATGACGAACAAGTCAGATATCGTTTCTACCTACTTCATGAGGGTTTCTCAAATCAAGGGCCTGCTAGCCGCCATTGGAGATTCAGTGGATGATGCAAAACTTGTGATCACAACCCTCGATGGCTTTCCCTCTTCTTGGGACACATTTGTTCAAGGAATTTGTGCAAGGAAGAAATTACCTAAATTTGACAAGCTATGGACAGACTGTACCCAAGAAGAATCAAGACTGATATCCAAATCTCAAAAGACTTATGATGAACAGAACCAAGCTCTTGCTACTCATGTGAAGAAAAGGAAAGAAAGGAGAAACACCAGTCTGAAGAAAACTAGAAGATCAGTTCCAGACCACAAGAAGGATGTATCTAAAATTAGATGTTTCACTTGTAATAAGTTGGGGCATTTTGCTTATCAATGTCCTCAAGGGAAAGGAAAGAGAAAACATCATGCACATGCAATAGATATGTAAGAGTCCACATCTCAGAAGAAGACAAAGGAATCAAAAGATGAAGAGTATGTCTTTGTCTCAAGTCTCACAGGTACTATCACTCAAGGAAGTGATATTTGGCTAGTGGACAGTGGTGCTTCCAAGCACATGACCGGGTTCAAAAGTTCTCTTACAAATTTGATAGAGAAGAGCACATCCCTTCAGGTGGAACTTGGGGATGATTCCAGATATGCAGTAAAAGAAGTAGGAGAAGCCTCCTACTAGCGTGATTCAGGTAATTCTATCTCATTAAAGGATGTATTGTTTGTACAAGGCTTGAAGAAGAATCTTCCTTCTATTTCTGCTTTAGAAGATAAAGGCTTCAGGGTAGCTTTTGTGGATGACCAAGTCCTCCTATGGCCTAAGGGTTCAAGTATAGATTCAACTACTATGATTGGTGTCCAAGAGGGAGGATTGTATAAATTGAAGGGACCCCTAGAACAAGCCCTTGTACACAACAGTGTTAGCTCTAGTGAGCTATGGCACTGAAAACTTGCTCATCTCAACTATAGAGCCTTACCAGTTTTGATCAAAATGGTTACAGGTCTACCAAATATGCAGGTAGAGCATGATGGAGTATGCAAGTGATGTGCACTTGGCAAGAATGCCAAGGGAAGTTTTTCAAGCAGTGACAATAGATCCAAGGGGATCTTGGACATCATACATTCAAATGTATGCAGACAAATGATGGTACCATCTCTAGGTAACTTTTTGCACTATGTCATTTTTATTGATGATTTCGCACGTAAGACATGGACCTATTTCTTGAAAGCGAAAGATGAAGTTTTCAGTAAGTTTCAAGAATTCAAAGCCTTTGTAGAAAATCTCTCTGGAAGAAAGATTAAAGTTTTGAGGTCAGATAATTGAGGTGAATACACCTCAAATGAGTTTAAAGACTTTTGCAGAGAAGCAGGGATTAAGAGGGAGCTAACAACTCCCTACAATGGGGTTGCAGAGAGAAAGAACAAATCAATTGTGGAAGCATCTAAAGCGATGATCCATTACCAGAGCTTACCCATGCATCTATGGGCAGAAGCATCCAGTACAACTGTATATGTCCAGAACAAAAGTCCTCATAAGATTTTGGGGAACAAGCCATCAGAAAAGGTATTCACCGGAAAGAAACCAGAAGTCAGCCACTTGAGAATATTTGGCTGCCTAGTGTACATTCATGTTCACAAGGAAAAGAGAATGGAGCTAGAGCCTTCAAGAAAGAAGGGTACCTTCGTTGGATATAGTGAGACTTCGAAGGCTTATAGAATATACATCACTGGACAGAGACAGATTGAGATTAGCAGGGATGTTACCTTTGATGAAGAAGCAACCTTCAGGAAATCTAGAGAGTCTCACACGGATGAGGACAGAGAGGAACAAGAGGCTCCAAGGGATGCAGTAATGTTTGACTCTACTCTAGAAGAACACAATCTAGAAGGTTAGAATGAAACAATAGAGCCATAGATACCTGTAGATCCACCCAAAGAAGTTACAATTATCGGAAAGAGACCAACATGGCTTCAGAACACTTTGCAGGAAGCTAAAGGACATGCAACTCCCAGAGGCTTTTTCAGAGAGAGCAAGAGACCACACAAGTTTTCCAGCTATGTGGCGCTGATGAGTAAGATCATTGATTCATAACCTTCCACTTATGAGGAAGTTGCTAAGCAGGAAGGGTGGAAGGATGCCATGATGGAAGAGTATCAATCCATCATGAATATTGATGTGTGGAAAGTGGTTTCGAGATCGGAAGGGAAGTCAATAGTGACTTCCAAGTGGATCTACAAGATAAGCATGCTGCAAATGGTAGCATAGAGAAGTACAAAGCGAGATTTGTGGCTAGAGGATTCTCCCAGAAAGAGGGAGAAGATTATGACGAGACATTTGCTCCAGTAGCAAAGTACACTTCCATCAGATCTATTATTGCTATTGCTTCTGTTATGGGATGGAAATTACACTAGATGGATGTCAAGACTACTTTCTTGAATGGTGTAATTGAAGAAGTGTACATAGAGAAACCACAAGGTTTTGTAATTCATGGGAAGGAGTCCTATGTTTGCAAATTGAAGAAAGCTTTGTACGAGCTTAAGCATGCACCCAGGGCATGGTATACCAGAATAGACAGTTATCTGATGAGCTTGGGGTTTACCAAGAGTGATGCAGATCCCAACCTTTACTACAAGGTTGAAGATGGTTGCCCATTGATCTTGGTACTATATGTGGATGACTTGTTTCTTACAGGGGATGAGAAGCTCATAGATGGGTGCAAGAGGGAGGTCGCTTCAGAGTTCGAAATGAAGGATCTGGGTTTGATGCACTATTTCTTGGGATTAGAAGTGTGGCAGAGACTAGATGTGTATTTCCTTAGCCAAGGAAATACACAGTTGAGATCATGTAGAGATTCAGGATGATGGGATGCAAGTCCATGACCACACCTATGGCTACGAATCTGAAGCTCTTGAGTGATTCATCTTCAGATTTGGTTGATCTCACGATGTACATACAGTTGATCGGATCCTTGATGTACCCGGTTAACACCAGGCCAGATATATGCTTTGCAGTGAACACATTCAATTAGTACATGGTTGAGCGTAGACATGTGCATTGGATAGCAACAAAGCATGTGTTGAGGTACACCTGCATGGTATGGTTGGATATGGACTCAGATATATCTCGGACGGTGCAGTAAAACTGCAAGGTTATACAGACTCTGACTTGGCGGGGAGTGCAGTCGACCGTAAAGACACATGAGGATGTTGGGCATATGTTTTGAGAGATATTCTTAGTGATTTTGGGATATGGTTATGTGAATGGATCTGGTTTGATGATGACGATGTATTAGTATTAGTGAGAAGTTGAGCATCAGTGACAATGACAGGTTGATTATCAGTGACAATTTCAGTGACAGGTTGAGTCTCCATTTATATTTGAGGGAGGAAGGACGGGGCAAGGAAAGGGGGTTATAGCCTCCTTTTGGTTGGAGCCAGAGAATACAGGGAGTTGGAGCTTCCTTTAGGTCAGGGCCTGTAAATCAGGGGGTCATAGCCTCCTTCCAGTTGGAGCTGGAGAATTCAGGGAGTTGTAGCTTCCTTCAGGTTGGAGCCTATAAACAGGGGGTTGGAGCCTCCTTCTAGTTGGTGCTGGAGAATTTTGGAAGTTGGTGCTTCCTATGAATGTAATCTTCTGAAATATAAGAAAGAATTCCATGGTTTTCTACCATTTGAGTTTCGACATAAAATTCTTGTGTACTGTGTATTTGCGGTTATGTGTTGTTGAATGGCATTGTTCATAATATCTTGAATGAAATCATAAGTGATAAACTATTGATGAATTGATGTTTACGTATTCTAGTTAAAAGTGCTAAAAAGTACATAATACTGATTCACCCCCCCCTCTTAGTTTTCCAACAAATGTTATATAGGTCATCATAAACAATGCCTCAAACTATGTTGCACCGAGAAAGATGTTGGATGAAAAACACCCCACCATTTGGTGGACTCCTTGTGCAACCCATTGTTTGGACCTCATGCTTGAGAATATTGGCCAAATTGAGTGGGTGAAGAAGTGTGTGGAACAAGCAAAAAGCATAACCAGGTACATCTATAACCACACATGGGTTTTGAACCTTACTAGGAAAAACATTGGGGGCAAAGAGCTTGTTTGGTCATCTATTACATGATTTGCAACGAATTTTCTTACGTTGCAATCCATGCTTCAACAAAGAGCCAACTTGCGGAAGATGTTTTCTTGTGATGAGTGGAAAGCATCTCAATAGAGAAAAAGGGTTGAAGGGAAAGATATAGTTGACAAAGTTTTTGAAAAAGATTTTTGCAAAAAGGCAGAAGAGATAATACAATTTAGTGAGACTTGTTAAATTTCTTTATGCTTAACAAACTAATTTCTGAATACAATAGATTTTTATGCCCAGAACAAGAAGAACAACAAATTCGAAATTCTGATCTATGAAATAGAGACATGACTGAGCAATTTAACCTTGCAATGCATACTGAAAAATATAGAAACCAATCACACAAATTTCAGACACTAGAAATACCCTGGAAACCACAAATCCAGGGAAATTAGAAAACGAGGGTTTAATATTCAGCTTCGACAAATCCAAAAAATGATTACAATAATGCCAAACTTGGCAATCTCAACCACAGAGAAATTTGACTTGGATCTTAGCAGATCTGAGCCTATGGCTCTAAGACTCGACCTGTTGCCTCTAGACTTTTCTATCTGTTGGTGATGTGGCTATAGATGTGGTTGGGGGAGTTCACAGTCCCTGTGATTTGGCTTGGTATGGGTTGGAGAGGTTCGAACTTGCCTCCTCTCTTTCACGGATTCAACGACTGCCCCAAATTCGACTCCCTGCACCCGTTACACGACTTCTGCACCAGTCTCGACCCCTCTCTCTCACCCTGTCTCACGACTTGGCTGGAAATGAAGGTTGGATGCCTTCCTATCTCCCTCTCAGCCTCCTAACTTTGCCAAGAATCCTCCTCACCTTCTATCTATAGTTGAAAAGCCTCAGTGTCAACTTCACAAGTGTGTATTTTGTTAAGCCACACCTTCTCCTTTTAAATCTCCGACTAGTTCATTCAATGGTGGAGATTAGATCCCCATCATGTCAAATCAATGGCTACGATCTAATCTAAAACTAACTTTGACTTTGGATAAGATCAAAGAAGCTTCTAACGGAAGGTTAACTAATATTGATTAATTATTGTCATTCCCTAAGTTTAAACTTAGGAAATATTTAAATGACACTAATCATATTAATTCATCACATTTTCCTAAGTTAGATTTAGGAAAAATTTAAATGACTTGGAGAAACATTAATCCATGTGTCCTTTGCTTGCATGACAACTTGCCTAAGCAAAGACACTTGTCTGAGCTACAGTATTTCAACACTCCCTTTTAGTGAGGAAGGTGTTCTCCACTATTCCCATGAAGAAGACAAAGGTGCCTTTCATCAAGGCCTCGGTGAGAATATTTGCCACCTGCTCATTTGTAGGCACATACTCTAGTTGGAATGCACCCTTTTGTATACAATCTCGAATGAAGTGATTCCTGATGTCGATGTGCTTCGACCTATCATGAAATATCGGATTCTCAGAGTTTTATGCAACTCTGATTATCATAATGTATGATGGTCAGTTCTAGCTCTCGACCGAACAATGCCACTAGCAGTTTCCAAAGCCATACGACCTTACATGCTACCATGCTCGCTTCCATGTATTCTGCTTCCGCAGAACTCAATGCAACATACTTTTCCTTCTTGTTGAACCAAGAGACAACCCTCGATCCCAAGTTGAAACAACACCTTGGAGTGCTTTTTTTGTCCACTACATTGCTTTCCCAATCTGCATTTGTAAACCCCATCAACTTCACTCCATCTCCTTGAGCATACCTCAAACCATACTCAACTGTGCCATGTAGGTACCTCAATATATGTTTCACTACTGTTCAATGTGCTCTCCTTGGTTCAACCATGTATTGATTGAGAGTATTCACAACAAAACAAATGTTTGGTCTAGTATTGACCAGATACATGAGAGAGCCTATCAATTGTCTGTACAAGGTAGGGCCCACTACCTCTTGCTTGGAAGCATCTATCTTCTTCCAATTAGTAACCATGGGTGTAGACATTGACCGACAATCCTACATCTTGAACCCCTTCAAGATCTCTACCGCGTATTTCCCCTGTCCCAAGAAAATCTCGCCATCTTGTTGCGACTCTTCCAATCTAAGAATATAGTGCATCAACCCCAAATCTTTCATATTGAACTCTGAAGCAAGATCCCTCTTGCATTTTGTGATAAGCCTCTGTGAACTTGTCAGAAATAGATCGTTCACATATAATATGAGAATGAGTGGCCCTCCCCCTATCATGATATAAGAGATTTGAGTTTGCCTCACTCTCCATGAAGCCCATCTCCTACAAGTAATTATCAATGTGCTAATACCACGCTCTCGGTGCTTGCTTGAGCTCGTACAATGCTCTCTTCAGTCTACGTACATGGGACTCTCTCCCATATACCTCAAAACTGTTTGGTTGTTCTGTATACACTTCCTCCTCAATAAATCCATTGAGGAAAGTCGTCTTGAAGTCCATCTGATGAATCTGCCAACCCATCTCTGTTGCTGATGAGATCACGACCCCGATGGAAGTATATTTGGCTAGCGAGGCAAATGTGTCGTCATTGTCAAGTCCTCTTTTTGAGAGAACCCCTTAGCCACGAACTTGACTTTGAATTTCTCAATGCTGCCATTTGCAGCATGCTTGATCTTATAGATCCAACGAGATCCAACCACTGACTTGCCCTCTAGTCTTGGCACCACCTTCCAAACATCATTCTTCATGACGGAGGCATGCTCCTCCACCATTGCATCCCGCCAAACCTGCTGCTTCGATGCCTCCTGAAAAACTGGAAGGCTCCTTGTCAATGAGATAACTCATCAATGCCATATACTTGGAGCAACGCTATGGTGGCCTGCTCTGTCTGACACTCGTCCTAGGAGCACCCACTAACTCCTGAGCATCTCGTAATGTTCGAGTAATCTCTCATTCCTCTTCCTCCCTATAGTAGGAGGTACAATCTTGGTGGGTGGAGCTTCCTGCTCCTCATCCTGCTCCACTACCTGAGTACTAGTCCCTGTGACTCATGTTCCTCCTTTGGAGCTACCAACTCCCGATCCCTTGCTGATGCTGGTACATCATAAGACTTCATGAAATCCTTCTCCTCCTTGAATCTCACATCCCTTTTGACCACTGTCTTCTTTAATGCTGGAACATAGACTCGATAGGCCTTCGAAGTTTCCTGTAGCCAACAAAGATCCCCTTCTTAGTTGTGGAATCAAGCTTCGTCCTCTTATCTGAGAGAAGATGATAATAGACTAGGCAACCGAAAATCCTGAAGTGACTAACTTCCAGCTTCTTCTTTGTAAATGCTTCTTCAAGAGTCAATCTCCCCAACACTTTGTGAGGACCCATGTTCTGTATGTATATTGTAGTACGACATGCCTTTTCCCATAAGAACTTGAGCAGATCTTGGTCAGACAACATCGCTCTAGCAACACCAACAATGGCCCTATCTTTTCGTTCCAGTACCCCATTCTGCTGAGGGTTGTAGGGAACTGTCAATTCCTTCTTGATCCCTGCTCCTACACAAAAATCCTTGAAGTCTTTCCCTGTGTACTCACCTCCATTGTCTGATTTGAGAACCTTTATCTTCCTTCTTGTCGCATTCTCCACAAGAATCTTCAACTCTTGGAAGCAACTGAAGACCTCATCTTTGGCCTTCATGAAGCAGATCCAGATTTTCCTGGAGAAATCATCAATGAATGTGACAAAATACTCACATACTGTTAAGGATGACAAAATACTCACATCTTGTCAAGGATGCTGAAGACATAGGCTTACATACATCTGAATGCACTAAATCCAATATGCCCTTCGATCTACTATCACTGCTTGGAAAAGCTGTCTTTGCATACTTTCCCAAGGCACACCCTTTACGCACGTCACTATGTTCGGTGCTTAACTTTGGAAGGCCAATCACTATCTCCTTGAGCACATTAAGTGCCCCATGGTGTAAGTGAGCCATCCTCCTATGCCATAATTCTCCCATATCCTTGATGTTGCTTATCAATGCCTTGGGTGACTCAAACTGCAACCTGTATAACTTGCGCGACCGGATCCCTATCATCTTGGCTTGCTTTGACACCTTGGGACGAATGTAGACTTTCGGTCCTTTGAATGACACATTATACCTCTTGTCCCGAAGCACTGAAATTGATATCAAGTTCTTTGTCATCCTTGGTACAAACAACACATTTGTAAAACTGGATGTCTTGCTAGACTCCCTCTAAAAGGTGACTGCCCCTCGTCCCACTGGATACATTTGGACTTATTCCCAATTTCTATCTCGAAAGTCATCTCCTCTCTGAAATTGGAGAAATGTTGTCTAACTCCCATCGCATGATATGACTCACCACTATCAATATACCACACCCCTGTGGCCCTTGTGCTTGAGCTATAGAGGCAAGCGATAAGTGAGAAATCCTCATCAAACTTGGAAGAAAACTCGTCAATGTCTGCTGAAGCTGTTGTCTATGACTTCTTCTTGGCCTTCTTCTTGTTAGGACATTGCTTGGCATAGTGTCATGGCTTGTGATAAGCAAAACACTTAACTTTGCTCATGTCACGTTTCTTCTCTCCTTTGTAGGTCTACCCACTTCCTGAGCCTTTCTTGTTTTTAGCTTTGCCCTTTCCCACAACAACAATATTCTCTTCTTCCTCACCCTTGGCTTCTGCCACTCAGAGATGCTAACCTCAATTCCTCTTGCATGGAGTCATCCCACAATCGATCCCAGTCTGGAGTGTTTTCTTTGGCAACAATGCCTCTCACAAAGACATCCCATGACTTGGAGAAGCCATTCAAGGCTATCCTCAGAAGTTCAGTGCCATCTACAATTTCTCCGACAACTGCCGGTTCATCCTTTACTTGCCTGAGTTTGGTGAGGTAGGAGGATACACTTTCCCCCTTTCCCATTTTGGTATTTCAGAGTTTCACCTTCAAAACCATCTTTTTGTTGAGGTTGAATTCTGGTATAGTTTAATGATGGCTTCCCACATCTGCCTAGCTGTATCCAATCTTGAGAGGTGAGGGACGATATAATCCTTAACCCCATCCAAGATGATACGCCTTGCCTTGGCATCATTCTTCTTGTGAGCTTCAACTTGATGTGCATCAGTTGGAACTACAATAGTCTTCTCTGCAAATTCCTTGAGCTCGTACGCCTTTAATGACAACAATATACGCTCCTTCCAGATGCCAAAGTTAGATGCACCATCTAATCTATCTTCAAATCTGATACCTGAGATTGACATTTCTCTGAAACCTTGCTGTCACAACCTCTTGGATCTGAAGAATACTGCTGGCTGAAAATTCCCGTGTAAACCCTTGGCTTCCTTCTCATAGGCAAATCTCTGATACCATGTTAAATTTATTTATGCTCAACAAACTAAGTTATGAATACAATAGATTTTTATGCCTAGAACAAGAACAACAACAAATTCTAAATTCTGATCTATAAAACAGATATATAATTGAGAAATTTAGCCTTGCAATGCACAACGGAAAATATAGAAACCAATCACAAAATTTCAGACATTAGAAATACCCAGGGAACCCCAACTCCGGGGAAAATCAACAAACGTAGGTTTAATATCCAACTTCAACAAATCCAGAAAACGATTACAATAATGCCAAACCTCGTAATCTCAACCACATAGAAATATGACTTGGATCTGAGCAGATCTGAGCCTATGGCTTTGAGATTCGGCCTCTTGCCTCACGACTTTGCTATTTGTTGGTGATGTGGCTGTAGATGTCGCTGAGGGAGCTCACAGACCCCATAATCTGGCTTGGTTTGGGCTGGATAGGTTCGACCTTGCCTCCTCTCTCTCACAGCTTCAATGAATGCCCCAAACCTGGCCCCTTGCACCTCTTACACGACCTCTGCACCATTCTCGGCCCTCACGGCCCTAGCACGAAGGGACTCGACCCCTCTCTTTTGCCCTATCTCACGACTTGTCTGGAAATGAAGGCTAGTCGCCTTCCTATCTCCCTCTTGGCCTCCTAACTCTGCCAAGAATCCTCCTCACCTTTGATCTGCAGCTGAAAATCCTCGATGTCAACTTAACAAGTGTGTATCTCCTCAAGCCACCCCTTCTCCTTTTAAATATCTGGCTAGTTGATTCAATGGTGGAGTTTAGATCCCCATCATGTCAAATCAATGGCTACGATCTAATCTGAAACTAACTTTGTCTTTTGGATAGGATCAAAGAAGCTTCTAGTGGAAGGTTAACTAATATTGATTAATTATTGTCATTCCCTAAGTTTAAACATAGGAAATATTTAAATGACACTAATCAGATTAATCAATTACATTTTCCTAAGTTAGACTTCAGAAAAATTTAAATGACTTGGAGAAACATTAAGCCATGTGTCCTTTGTTTGCATGACACCTTGCCTAAGCAAAGACACCTATCCGAGTTACAATATTTCAACAAGACTCTTGTGAGTGAATGGTGGATGGTAGATGGAAAATCATTGATTGTAGATGGAACATACAACTTCATCGACATTTACGTGTGGTTGGCTATTACTTGAACCTAATGTAAGTAATTTCAAAGTTTTTAAGCTATGTTATTCATTACAAAAGTTTAGCCAAAGTTTCAAACTCAATTGATGAAGCTTCTTTGTCTTCTAAATGTACCATTATAAAAAATATTTTGAAGTAGATGGGGAGGTAAAAGAAGGATTGTACAAATGCATTGGGTGCATGGTCTTTGATCCCAAGACACAAGATGAGATACACAATAAGCTCCTACATTTCAATGAGAATATTTGTCCCTTCAACATGTATATGGCTACATGAAGCAAATCAAGGGATCCACCAGGTAAGTAATTTCAAACTTTTAAAATTATATTATTTATTGCAAAGGTTGAATAAGAGTTTCAAACTCATTTGTTGAAGCTTCTTTGCTTTCAACTCTTATTGCAACCTATTGGTGGGGGCGGTTTGGTAGCTAGTGCACTGATTTGCAAAAGTTTGCAATTTGGATATTAAACCAAACATGTAGTGCTTTTGGTGTGAAGTTTGAACGCAATTGGAGTGTTTTTGAGCGTATACACACCAAGAAGCGAAACCGTTTGGAACAAAAATGATTGAATGATATGGTCTATGTTCAGTACGACCTTAGATTGAGGTGCATTCATTTGTTGAACAAGACCCATGAATCAAGCAACATAGTCTTAGATGATATTGATCCTTTGTCAGAGTGGGTTGTGGAGACTTAGCTAACAACATTTGACAATGAAGACCTTTCTTGGATGGACTTGGTTCTACTTCCACGACTTAAGGATTAGAACATTGTTGCTGGATGAGTCCTTCCTGGGCAAGGGGAATCAAGCCAGGAGACTCAACTAACAACATTTGACAATGAAGACCTATCTTGGATGGACTTGGATCCACAACTAGAGGATTATAACATTGTTGTTGGACAAGTATCTTCAGGGCTAAGGGAATCATGCCAAAATCCCATTTTTGATTCTAGTCATGTTGAGGGTGTAGATGATGAGAATTCAGATGATTCCCTCATATGATTAGATTATAGAGTCTAGAGTCTAGACTATAATTATTAATTAGTACTATGCTAATTTTTGGGCTCTAAAGGCCATCTAGAGCCTCTTTGTTGATGTATTTTGGTTCATATATGGATTTCACTCGGTGCTATTTTGGTTATATGCACCCTTATTTGTTATATACATGAGAACTTTTGCATATTTGTGTATAACTGCTTGGATTCACATGGATGCACATGAATATATATATATATATATATATTTTTTTTTTTAATTTTAAATTTTTTGTTTTTCAAAATTTGAATATTTTATGTATTTTTTGGTCGACCGGTTTTGTAATCCGATTTAGTTTTTGGTTTTTCTCCAGTTCTAGTCTAGTTCCAATTTTTGGAGTCAATTAGTTTGATGACTTGGCCGGTTCTTATAACATTGAACTAGAGATAGATAGAATACAATGTTAGGTTTTTGGAGTGTTTACTTTCTTTTTTCTAATTGTTTCATCTTTGGGGATGGTGGGGAGGAGTTTACCCATGCAACATCCCCCCAACCAAACATGCACACACACCTTTGAAGATGTCCCACTTCTCATGTGGTATATTTCTCAATTGAGTGGGATGTCCTTGGTTATAACTTATGAGTACTAGTGCAACATAGGGTCACTCCTACCTCCCCTTCAAAAAGTAAAATAAAAGAAAGAAATAATGCAAGGGATATTTGATAGGCTATAAATGCTAAGTTACTAGGATTCGGATATGGATCCATTAGATTTTTGAAAAGCCAAGATCCATATATGATTGGGAAACAATAGGTACAAAGTTGAAACAATAAAAATATATTTTTATGATTTTTAAAAATAAAACTTATATAAAATTTAAAAATATATAAAATTTTAATTATATAAGTTTTCTGAAGGTGGAAAAACCTATCATAACTCAGTTGTCAAGTGGCAGTAAGGACAACCATCATTGGCTACTATTTGCGAATGCAAGAAAATTCATCACTATTATTCAAGGAAAACCACACCACTAGTAATGACCCATTAGTAGTTCGTAAAGGGGAAGACGTCCACTCTTGCTAGATGCCTCTAGGTCTTGGTCGTCAACTGTGATTTTCCTAGGTTAGGTGTCTGCTTTCCTATTGTTCTCTCATCAAATAACTCAAAGGTAGAAAGTTAAATTTCCAAATGTTGAATCAATCACACGAAAACTGAAAGATGAATAGTGAAATAAATAACATACATACACAGGGATTTATCCTTCTAATCAGCTTTTCATTCCTTTGATCAAAGCTTAAAAGGTGATCTCTGTAGCCTTCTTTTAATCACTAGCTATACAGTCATTAAATCTCCTAGATCTGAAGTGTACGACTTGTGTAAGGAAGGAAAAAGCTACATCAATATGGTACGGTAGTACAAACTTCTCTTTTCTGCCTCTTTTGAACAATAGATGGCTCTTCCTCTTCTCTCAATACTGAGGCACACTTAAGCAATCACAAAAGATAAAGTACGACTTGCAAAACTGAAGGTGTACAACCCGTGCATGGAAAAGATTGCTACAACAGTGTATGATCTGCTGTACTTGCTAGTCACTTTAGCAATCTGTTCTTCTCCTTGAATGCACTCTGGCCTTTTCTTATGCTCTCTTGCTCTCTTCTCATGCCTGTGATTAGCCTCTCCCATCTTGTTCTATTTATGCTTTGAGAGAAGATAACTAATTTCCTCAATCCTAGTTGCCACCTATCTGAATCATGAAATGTAGGACTAAGATTAAATATTAATCCAAAACACAATTGTTCTACAAATTCTAGAACATTTCATTTAGATTCCTAAGATTGGTTGACTTCAAAACATTACACTTTCACTTTTATTTTATTTTTCAAGTGAAATTACAAGATGGAATTAGTGACCACCTATCCAAGGTGGTCACCAATAAAATGTCTTGAACCACTTCTTGCATGTTCACACTAAAATTGTGCAAGAAGTTCTTGCTTGAGCTACATTTCTCACCAATAAAATGTCTAGAACCACTTCTTACACGTTCACACTAAAATTGTGCAAGAAGTTCTTGCTCGAGCTACATTTCTCAACACTTCCTTTTAGTGAGGTAGGAATTCTGCACCAATCCAAGTTTGTCTTTGAATGCTTCAAACTTCCCTTTCACTAAGGGCTTGGTCAAAATATCAGCTACCTATTAATTTGTCAGATTATATTGGAGCTTCACTACTCCCTTCTGAATCCTATCTTGTATGAAGTGATATTTGATCTCTATGTGTTTGGACCTGTGATATTGGATGTCTATGTGTTTGAACCGACTCAAGGTGTTCATAGAAAAACATATATCTAGTCTAATGTTGACCAAATACATCAAGGAACCTATCAACTGCATGTACAACACGGAACCTATTAACTGCCAGTCACCTTCTTCAGATTAGTGATCATGGGTGTGGCCATAGGTTTGCAATCATCCATCTAACACCTCTTCAGGATCTCAACTGCACACTTACACTGCCCAAGGAAAATCTCCTCTTGTCTCTGCTAAACCTTAAAACCCAAGAAGTAATGCATCATGCTGATGTCCTTCTTCTCAAACTTAGCTGCCATGTTTGCTTTGCATACTGCAATGAGCTTCTCTGCACTTGTGAGAAACAAGTCATCTACATACAACACCAAAATGAGTAGATCGGTCCCAACAAATATATAATATAAGTTAGGATTTGCTTTGCTTTTGGTGAAGCCCATACTTTGCAAATATCCATCTATCATGGAATACCATGCTTTTGGTACATACTGGAGTACATTCAAAGCTTTCTTAAGCTTGCAAGCATGGGACTCTTACCCACTTACCTTAAAGCCCAGAGGCTGCTCTATGCACACTTCTTCTTCAATGATCCCATTAAGGAAAAATATCTTCACATCCATTTGATGTATCCTCCATCTGATAAATGAAACTAAGGACATAACTGCTCTAATGGAAATGTACCTGTAAACTGGAGCAAATGTCTCCTCATAGTCCACTCCCTCTTTCTAGGAGAACCTCTCGACACGAACCTCACTTTGAACTTGTAAATGCTCATTTAATGCATTCTTGATCTTGTAGAGCCACTTGGAACACACTAATGTTTTTCCTTTGGTCTTGGCACTATGTCCCAAACACCATTCTTCATGACGGAGGTGTACTCCTCTACCATCCACTACCATGGCGTCCTGCCATACCTACTCGTCTACTGCCTCCTAAAAGCTAAAGGCTTGGAATCTATGATGAATCTCATCAATGTCATGTAGTGTGACAAACAAACTTGTTTGACAATTATAAGAATATCCAATTTAAGTAGGATAGAATAAGGTAACTCATTTAGGATGAAATATTATTCTATTGAGTAAAATGTATAAGAATGAGATGATTGATTACAATGACAATCAGGGCCATACATACCCATGCAGGGGTGCCCTTTCATTAATAGACATGTCTTTTGGACAAGACATTGAAGAAATTTGAGGTCCCTAAGGCTGCCCAACAGGCCTGTTAGATGACCTCTTGTTGGGCACTAAGTTCAAGGTACTTTCAAATTGTTTTCTCACTGTTTTCAGGACTGTCTTCTCGCTGTCCAAAACAGCCAACCAATCTGAACTTTACCCACTAAGAAAATCTGCCTTGAGCTTATGATTGCATGCTCTTTTGGTGTCTCTTTGTGAAGGGTTTATGTAGGATAGTTTTTTTGTTCAAATTAGCTCTTCACATTCATCAAAACATACAATACTCCTCTAGAATCTTTAACAACTACAAAGCTGAAAATAATAAGCAAACCATGACAAATGAACACATAAGTTTTTGATCAACATGACATTGGAAAAACACCCATGGGGAAAACTAGTAAGATATATATATATTGGAGATCTCAAAGCAAATGCTACAAGAAGTAAATACACAAGGAAGCTGATACAAAGACAAGCTTCTTCTCAAGCTTGCAATGGAGTGCCTCTAACTTGTGCCTGCTAGCCTTTGAACAAAGCGCCCTCTTCACTTTGCCTTTGCTTTGACTTGCCTTGAAGTGTGAGTCCTTGCAAAGCATGAGTGCGCCCTCTCACTCCTTGGTGCGCTCCCAACCTTGGAGCGCCCCCTATCTCACAAGCTAAATGCGCACTAGTCTCTAGTGCTCTCCCTCTCTAGCTTGTATGCAAGCTCACCAAGAAAACCACTTGTCCTTCAAGCCTTTACACCCAACACTTAGTTTCTCACCAAGATGCGCCCTCCTCTTGCTTGTAGTGCGCCCCTATTCCAAGAGTGTGCTCAACCTCAAGCTAGAAGCCATCTCCATGCCTTGCGCACTTAGCATCTCACCAAGTGCGCCCTTCAACTCGTGCCCTTCTCCTCCTCAAGAAATGCACCCTAGTTCTTCTCAAACCCTCTTCTTCTCCTTCACTCCAATCTCAAGAGTGGACAATGAGCCTCCTTTTCCCTCCTTTGCCTCCTTTAACCTTATCTCAAGGTTAACCTAGAAAACCAAGGGCTTAGATTAAATCTAAGCCTTTCTCCAAAATGAGTGGATGAGATTAGATCTCATAAACTCACTTAGTTTCCATAGTTTCACTTTATCTTCATTAATTCACATTTAAGTGAAATTAATGTCACTTTTTGACTTAAGTGAATAAAATCACTTTAGACTTGAGTGAATAAAGTCAAAGTGAAATTATATCATAAAGTACAAGCATGAGGTTTATACTTTCCCCCTTTGTGTTTAGAGACTCACAAACACAAGGGGACCACTTTCCAAGGTACCCAAATCTCAATAGACATGTCTCTTCATTATGATGTATTAATTATTATTATTTAATGATTATTTATTTATATCTATATATTTTATATATTTATGTTTGTTACATAGCCTTCCCCTTTAGAAATGCTTTGTTCTCAAATCATGTTTATGGAGAGGTTTATGTCTTCGTTCTGGCTCGCAATGTCTTCATATGATTCTCTGTTTTTGGTGTGGTCAGGATTGATGATACGAGATGATAGAAAGAAAAGAAAAGAAAAGATATGAAAGACGAAGAGTTGAACATAACTGTTGAATTGTGAAAGGATCAAACCATCCTAATTCAATCTTTTGTGGAACATTGCTCTTCCACAATGAATGATTATCATGAAACTGAATTGCGCTAGCATCAATATTTTTCGGACGATAAGTTAGTCGTTCCCGTCCTGAATGACATTGATATTCTATCTGGTTAAGATATCTGCTTGTATTATTTGGATATCGATAAGGATTTCTTATAACATGTTTTTTCCTTATCATACTTGTAGCATTTCTTTGTTTAGCTTCGATATATGATTTTCTTCACACACCATTGTTGCCTTGTTAATGGATGAATCTCTATTAGTAAGTACACTTCGAATTTCAAATGTTCGTACTCCAACATCCCTATATGGCTTTTCTTCTACTGGATTGGCATTTTCTTGTGATGTCAATTGGATCTGTATTTGTTCCTTTTGCCACATCTTGGTTTTTTACTTATGAGGACTTTGATGCGTCCTTCTAGATTTGTTCTAACTTGTTTTTCAACACCTTCTTATCATTCTTAAGCTTCTTAATTTGCATTAATAGGTTTTGATTATGACTTTTTAGACAAATTTTCTTCATTATCTGATTTGTTGATATATTTAATGTCTGGATTTTCAAGTTTTTCTTCTTTCAACTTTCTGATTTGTTCTAGCAACCCTTGATTAAGGTTCTTCAAACGAGAATTTTCTTCATTTTTTTCTGATAGGTTCTTCTCGAGATTTTGATTCTCTTGTTCCAACTTTTGAACACATCATTTCCTATCCTTCGACTTCTTGATTTGTGTAAGTAGTTTCTGACTGCGGTCTTTTAAACGAGAAATTTCTTCGTTTTTATCCTTGATAACTTCGTCGAATTCTTTTTGCATCCTTGATATTGACTTTTGATTTTCTTAAATGATCACCTTTGAGATATCTTTAAAGTATTCTGATGTAGGTATTATTGATTTTGACCTCATAGTAGTGTTTTGAAATGTTATCATCTTCTCCTTATGGGGAAATGTCACGAACTTTTTCTCCATGTTTAAGATGAAGGTACCTAGATTTTTAAACCAGGGTAACCGGATATTGATGTCGACTTCTTCTTTATACATAGTTGTAACATAGAATTGAGATATATATTCATATTCATCAATTGTCACTTGTAACTCCGTAATTTGAAAAATATCTTTCTTTTCAATTATATTTGGCTCCAGAATTAATAATTGATTTGCCAAATCAATATTAATTTAATTTTCATTATAGTCGAAGTAGATAATGATGTTAACATGTCTTCCTTGAATATTCCTCTTTAATGTAGAAAACCCGTAAGATGAAATTGGAAAACCTTTATAAGAAATTTTTTCTTTTCGCTTGTTATTAGGATCCATTTGATTTCGTTGACAATTTTATGATAAATGATACCTTTAATTTTGAACTTGTATCTTCCTTTCTTCACTTTTCTTGCTTTTCACTTTGTATAATTCCCTTTAATACTTTTTATAATATATATATATATATATATATATATATAAATTTTATATAATACTTCAATGTTTAAACCTTAAATCGATTTTTTTGTTCAACCTTATAATCCTTAGGAGCTAATATTTTCTATTCCTGCTTCATTTATTTTGCTTGCTTTAATATAATACCTTTTTCCAAAGTAATTTTAGACTAAGGTAATTAACCCTTTATTATCATTGGTGATTACCCATAGAACGTCACGACCTTTAAATGTCGATGCTCAACTCGATGTTTGATCCAATTGTGTAAGTGTTGGCACGATGAATTAATACGTGTGGGTCTTGGCTACCACGACTCACGGATTCAGCGGATACCACGACTTCACGGATTGACTGCTGGTAAACTCAGTGATGACCTTCAATTTTCTTTCCACGACGGCCAAGAATATTTCCCTTGTAATTTTTTTGTTTGATGTCAACACTACAATAGTGTTAGTAGAAATCCGTGGTAGACTTGGGCACGAATATTCCCTTGCAGATTTGACGACGACCCTCTATACATGATTTACGTAGAATGTCCCTGATTTGGTTAATGAGTTGTATACAATGATTG
>CBVK0100154598.1:0-27499 GCA_900067695.1 Picea abies
AAGTAAGTCGTGCGGAACGATGAAACATGGAAAATCTCAGCCTTATGGTGAGTTGATATGAATTTAACGTCGCCTTGAGGAGGTGGATAGTCGAAGGTACCCATCAAAGATGGGCAAAAACCAACTCCTATATTGACGACACTGGCTTGAGGATTATCTATCATGGGAACCGTGGATGCCCCCAAGGCTGGGTCAGGTCGAGAGAAGGATAGATGATCAATAGTCACTATCCGGCCTTCATGTGGAAACAATAGGACTCGGAAGATTGTAGTGACCATGGCTTGCATTGCATAAGTCCAACTACGACCCAACAAGAGATTGTAATCGATGGGGACATCGACTACTTCTACTTCGACGCACACAGTTTTTCCTCCTAACTGCACAGGGAAAGAAGGTATGATTCCATGCGGTTGGAAAGAACGACCATCGAACGCAGTGAGAAGAGTAGGTGACGGAGACAACTCAGGTTGACCAATGGCTTTCCAGTATGCTAACGACATAACGCAAGTTGAAGCACCCTCGTCTACCACCGTGCGGAAAATATTTCGTGTAAAGGTTTTCCTGGGGTGAGCCACTACTATCTGAAACGCGACGTGGTAAGGAAAACGAGGTTTCAAGTCATTCGTATCTAACATGATCATTCATAGGTTGTAAGTCTCAGTAGAGCCCAAAGAAGTCAACAAATCTTTTCTTTGAGCAGGGCAACTTTGGAGGACTTCCAAAGCAGACATCGCACAAGGAGTTTGTGACAAATCTTCCACCACAGAGTAGTTCTGGGCGGCCCTCGTGTTTGGATTATGAGAAGCACGTTTAAACGCACCCTTTGGGATGCAAGTCATTGTTTCACCCAACGTCTTCTCTATCTGTAGAGGAAGAGATGGGATCTCGGCTTCTTTTCCTTTATCAGAGGCATTTGGATTGCTATAATCGTGAGCTCTAGTCGCTATGAACGCGTCACTTTTCATCATATATACATTCGCTGAAGATGAAGCGGTTGGGGGAGGGCAGTTTTTGTGGTTTCCCTTCTTCGTACTTGTAGAGGCTTGAGTTAAATTCTGCCCATGCTGAAATGGATTAGTCAACACAGCTTGCTGTTGCTGCGTGACAAACTTCTGGGCCTCTGCAAGTCGAGGGCACAAATGGGTTGGGTGGTCTTCCGCACAAAGATTGCACGAATACCTTGCCTTTCTCTTTTCTGTGGTGCCCTCGCCAGCCTTATCATTTGGTTTTTTATCCCCCTTACTCTTTTTCCGTTGTTTTTTCTTCCCCTCGGGCTGCTGGTTGGCCTTTGGGTTAGTCGTCTGTACGGAATGTACTTCCGACGTTTGAGTAGGAGGAGCAGCCAAAGCACTAGTCTGGCTGGCTGCTGAGTGTTGTATCGATAACTGTTGCAATTGTTTAGTCAATTGCTCAGCGGGCTTGGTTTGTGACGAACCAACTATACCGTCAGCATGTGGTTCGGCTCTCTGTCTGGTTTTGTCCAGAATTGATTGTGGTGCATCCGGCAGGATGTTATACAATAGACCAGACTGAGAATAGATAAGCTCAAACTGTTGAGCTCTCATGATGGCTTCTTCCTCAGAGAAGACTCCAGAAGTTGCTATGTCTTTGGATAATTGCAAAACTAAAGACTTAAGGAACCACTCTAGCAGGAATGCTAGTGGGACAGGTACCTTGATAAGACTCTTTTGGTGTCGCCACTATCGAATATGATCTGAGATATGGTCCGCTGACGTCTGCTCGAAATTGGCTAGAAACTCTGTGCCAGCGTCGTATCTCACAAGTAACTGGAAATGGTTAAGGAAAGCCATAGCCATTTCGCCAAAAAAGGAATATCGTGAACGATCGAGTTCTATGTACCATTTCGCGACACTCCCTATAAGAGTGAGTTGAAACAATCGCAACTGTACGGAATCATATTTTAGTGAGTTAAATGAACACCATAAGTGGAAAGTGGTCACGTGATCACCCGGATCTTCGTTGGGTTTGGCTTCGAAATTTGGGATGTCCGAAGGCAACTTTGTCGGCATAGGAGGCCAACGCGGATCGTGACAGATGGGATCATTCAACAACCGTGTTAAATCCGGCAAGTGTAACGTTTCCAATAAAGGTAGTTTAGGCTGTTGCTGATAGCCGGGATAAAAGGGTCTTGGGGTTTGACTGGCACCAAGTTGCCAGGAAAAGTTTGGTTGCTAGCCAGGGTTTGGGTAGAAACCTTGGCCTTGACCAGCGAAAGGGTTTTGCATTTGTGGGGACATCATTGGTTGATTCCCCATGAAGGACATAGGATTTTGGGCATTCATCATGTTTTGCGGACTTTGGGAAGGATTATTCCATGTCGGTATTGGGGGGAGAGGCATAGTAGCTTGTCTGGGGTTCCATTGATTGTGGAAAGCATTTCCCCAGAATGGCATTCTCGTGGCGGGATTGGATCCTTGTCATGAGTTCCAAGGTCCTAGTATATGTGCCCCCGGCGCAGGAATAGTACCCTGTGTCGGATTAGACTGTCCAAAAATAGGAGTGCCCCCAGTTTGGAAAGCACTCGGTGTGAGAGTGTTATTACCAATCGCCCCATTCCAGGGGAACGGTGATGAACCTACCGGCAAAGTTTGCGCAGGTTATCCTTGACTCCCGGCTCCAAGTGAACTTGTGTGTGCGGGCTGCCCGGCGGTCTGCTGATGCGGACCACCAAGCGACGGGGACGAAGGAGGAATATGACCTCCAGCGTGAGGAAAATCATTGAAAGGGACAGGAATGCCCCCAACTGTACCTTGCAGAGGAGTGTTAGAGCTCCCTACCCCCAGACCCAAATTCTGTAAAGTGGAGGTTGTGAGTGCAGGACTCGTTCCTGAACTAGGCATCCCATATGAAAACGGAGTGCCTGTCGCATTAGATGTAAAGGGATTTGTGGCCGCCACAATAGATGGGGTTGGTCCACTTTGCGACGAAGTTGCGGCCGCGGCCATGGTGCTCCGGACCACCAACGGTGAGTTAGGAGAGGCTTCTCCTGTGGTGACAATAGTGATAGGAATGGAGGAAGTCCCAGTTGAGATGATTTGTTCCATAACTGGGTTAGGCGATAATAGGCGTTCGTAAGATTGGATTGAAATAATAACGTCTGGCCCAAAATCAGTGTCTGAGGTTTCAACCAATCCAAGATTGGCGGTCGATTCCTCGGGGGGTTGTTCGGGATCGAAAGCCCCGGTTGCTTCAAAATACCCAAGATGGTCTAACCTTCGCCTCAGAGGTGGCGGGGGTGGCTCCAGGATAACCGGCGGCAGGCCCAGAAGCCTTCGTGACCGACGGAGCTCTGAATCCTCCACTGTGTGAGAGAATTCACGACATGCTAAGGTAGTCTACACGAACAAACAACAACACGCACTAAAAGAAAGCCCCTAGTAGATAAATCAAGCAAGCACTATATTAGTAGGAAGAGCAGTTACCACAACCAACACTAGAGTACCTTACCAGTGCAAGTGCAACTCGAATACAAAAGCACACTCCGGGTCTACTCTGCAAAGAGTTGGTCCAAAGTCCGCCCTAGGTACCGCGGTATACCCCCGCAGTCACCTGTGTATGTTCCTAGAAAAGATAGGCAACTAGTTTGCCAGCACGTGAACAGCTATCAGGCGGGTACAGTCGACAGTCCGAAGACCACAATGAGCAGGGTATCAAGCCCGAAACCTGTCAAGGGTATGGAGAGAAAGTGTTCTGGAAGACGACTGAGGACCTCGAATGGTTTCGAGACCCACGAAGCTCTGTGGCAAATGCTAACGACGGAATCCCTTAACAGATCCTCTATATGTGTTCTCCACCACGTTCGGTCCAGCTTTGGAGGGGTTATCTCCGCTGCCTTTCCTTACGCGACCTCATGTTTAGCCCCTGTGTTAGAGGGGGGTCCTGAATAACTTTCCATAACTGGACTTCTACACTCCCTAATTGACAGACTCCAATGTTTGGTTTGGGTGGCCTTGGAGAATTTACTCTCCAACCTATTCCAAGGCCCTATCCTGAGCTAATGTGTGCACCCTTCAAACAGAAAAGTCTACTTGATTTTATTAAGCGTTACTTTTAGTGGTATTTTTAAATCTCAAGGTGCAGAAGTGAAACTGATGGTGTGTAAAATAGACTCAAAGCAAAATGCACAAAAAATGCTCAGAAACTAACTTTTTCTAAAATGAAAAACCAGCAACTTTTCAATGAAAAGACTTCTTTTCTTTTTTAGATTTACTAAGATTTTATACAGTAAATGAAGAGAACTTTCACTCAGATCTGTGAGCTACTTATACTAGACATGCCCTGCAAACACTTATGCAAAAAGACTTCTTTCCTAGCTACTGACGCAACAACCAAATCTTCAGACCAAGAAGACAATGAAAAAGGGGAATTTTTTATTTATTTATTGCAAAATAATGCAACTAGGAAAAATGATGACAAGATAAAAACCAAGAGAATGAAAAGAAAACTCTGGCTTAAAGCATAGATCGCAAACAGAATCAGAGTACCAAAATGCTGAAAAGCAATCAAGACAACACTGATTCAAACACTTGCTTAAAAACCATGAAATAAATATTTTTGCTCTTTTGTCTTTTCTATCAAAAAATCAAATAATAAGCTCAAGCAAAGGGAAAAATGCCCTAACCTGCTGACTGTGCAGCCTCAGACTCTAAACCTCTGAGAGGAGCTCTTCTCACCACAGGAGGGGATGACTACCCCACCCAAGCTGAAAAGCTACCTAACAGATCCACGACTGTCACCAAGACAGCACGCGTGTACCCGCGTGCTGTTCCACTACAGAGCGCGGGTACCCACGGGCTAAACTTAAGCAGGCCGTGGGTATGTCTAAAAACTAAGATAAAATCACACACAGACAATCTAGTCCTGAAAAAGGCTTCTGGTACTGACAACCAGAGTCTCTGACAGGCTGAGATGCTATCACTTTAACAGAAAAAATAAATTTGCAGAAAAGAAAAACTAATGTGAAGAAACACACAACAAGAAAGACTGAAACACAAGACTATAAACCAATTCAGACCCAGACAGGATCCAGAAATTCCCCTGAGAAGATAAACTTCTGACAGGGGAAGAGGGGACTGCCTCTTAAACTTCCTGATCACTACATGCTACTGAAACCACTACAGGCCGCGGATATCCGCGTGCTGTAGAAGGTTAAGGCGCGGGTCACCCGCGGGCAGGGCTTCTGCAGGCCGCGGGTACCTCTATATGTCCCGAAAAGAAATGTCGAGCGTCAGTAAAGGAAAACTGGTATTGATGACCAGGTTCCCTGCTAGCTTTTGACTAACAGAAAACAAAAACACAACAAAGAAACAGAAACTAAATTCTTTGAACCACCAAAAAGATCTTTAACTGAACCCGGGAACCCTAAGAGTAAAATATCCCCAGTGGAGTCGCCAATTCTGTTGTGGGGTATTCTACCCTACGGACTAATAAGCTAGGGCTCTAAACTTATACGCAGATCATGGCCCTTAATAGATTGCTTTTAACCTTCTACCCTTATCTGAACCCCTTTTTTCACAAGCAAACAAAGGAAGAAATAACTAACCTTTAATCGTCAGTCGGTGTAGATCCTCCATTGAGTCCTATCTTCTTGTTTCTTCTCCTTCCACAAAGCTTCCCTACAAACAAGACAAAAACATACATGCTTGCTACTGATCTACTAGGGGGTTAGAGATAAAACATAAATCAGATAACATAGATGAGATTCATGTATTTTGGGACGGGAAAAGTATCTTTTTCATTAACCTCAATACAAATCAACTTACAATGATTTCTGAGATCAGCCACCGTTCCTCGATCCTGATCCTGGGCTCCTCCTCTTCTTTCTATCCTCCAACTGCTGCTTCTTGAGTTCCTCCTAAAGCTTGAGACAAGGCTAAAGGGTTGGGGACAAAATTGACTTGGCAATTTGGCAGAGTTTCTTTGCTATGATTTTTCCTCCTTGAATAGTACCCTTTTATAGGCTAGAAGGAGCTAGGGTTTTAGGCGAACTCTCATCCATGCATGTCGAAGAGTTCCAGTTAACTGACAAAAAGCCTCGTGTCCCAGCAGAAACTTTCCTGATTTTTTGCTTTGTTAGGTACCCGCGGGCTGTAATGGGTTAGCCCGCGGATACCCGCGTGCAGTAGAAAGACAGCAAGCGGTTGCCCGCGCCCAGTGAGAAGTTAGGGTGCGGGTTTCTTGTTTTAAGTGGTTTTTTGAGGATTTATTTAGCATGGCTTTGGCTAGGAAGAGGCATGAGTTGGCCTGATTCCAGGTAAACCTGTGTGATGCATTTTAGGGTTATAACATTGTTTGGTGCAAGTTGATTGGTACAGGTTTACAACAGTATATCTAACATTGATAGTGTGACAGTGGTTCCATCATTCTACTTCTATGACAGGGCAGTTGGACGGGGCAAGACCAGGTGGTTGTATCCACCTTCTGGTTGTAGTCAGAGAAAATAGGGGGTTGTAGCCTACTTCTGGTTGTATCCACAGAATTGGGGTGTTGGAGAATCCTTCAGGTTGTAGCCTGAAAAACTAGGGGGTTGGAGCCTCCTTCCAGTTGCGGCTGGAAAACAAAGGAAGTTGGTGCTTCTAATGAATGTAATTCTTAAAAACATATAATAAAAATCATTTTGTGGTTTTCTCCCTCTTTGGGTTTCCATGTAAAAACACGTGTGTACTATGTATGTGTATGATTTCTCATTTGTTCTTTTCTTATTTACTCGAAAACTATTGGATGATAATTCTACATTGATATAACACTTTCGTTTTATGGTTAAAATCGATTAAATTTCTCTATTACTGATTCACCCCCCTCTCAATAATCCAACACTTTCTTCTTTAAAAAAAGAACTAGGGCACCCCAAGGTGACATAATTGGGAATATATACCCCTTCCTTAACAACTCTTCCAACTACATCTGTGAATATTTCAAATATGGTGTGTCCATTATGTAGGGTGTCTTAGACACTAGGGTGTTGTAGGATGAATCGGTAAATGCAAACATAAACTAATCTCCCTAGATCCACCTAGATCTAGAACAAAACAAGACAGGACATGGTGCTTTCCCTAGGTTCTAATCATTGAATCTATCATCAAAGAAAGGATGAGTGGCATACCTTTGAATATCGCTTCCTTATGTCTTTGTTGTCCCTGCTTCACTCTGGTACTCTTGTGATATTGATTCTGTAGTGAGACACAAACCAACCAAAGTGAAAGAAGAGAGAATATATTCAATGACAACCTATGCATATGATCAAGGAATTATGAAATAAAATAAAGATAATTCTATGGGAAAGAAGCATGCCACTATATTATATTAATAATAGGAAGAGAGATTACAACTAGATTCCTTGATGTCATAAGGTTCCTTCCAATGATTCCTTGATTCCCACACACTTCTTGCTCAAAGGATTCCGAGACCATGGATCTGATAGCTACTCACAATCTATCTTAACAAAGAAAAGCTCAAATCCAATCTAACCAAGCTAACAATCACAAGCCAAATTCAACTAACTTTCTCCATGAGAGATTCTCTCCTTTTATAAGTTGAATAGGATAAGGTGAGGAGGTTAGGATGATCCCACTAAATCATGAAAGAGATTAAGATCCAAACCATTTGGAGGCCACCTCACCATAGAATCTTCTCCTTCTAGAAGCATCGAGAAGATGCTCATTTTTCCAACGTACAGGAATTTCCGCACCCTAGCTATAGTGCAGCCTACGGAAACCAAGAATTTACTCACCCTGGCTATAGTGCAGCCTATGGAAACTAGTAATGTCCTCATCCTAGCTATAGTGTAGCCTGTGGAAACCAGGAATTTCCGCATCCTGTGTATAGATCAACCTGCAAAAATCCTCCGAAATAGGGTTTTTACAAAGGAAAATGAAACTTCTTCTCTCAGGGAAAGTTCTTCTCCATTCTTTCTTCAGGAATTCGGGCTATTGATCCTTCTAAATATAAAGGATAGGTTTACATCATTAATGATCATAGGGATGAAGAAAATAATGTGTAACATAGAGCCCCCCAAAGTATGAAGTTAGAACAGAGTGATAGCTAAAATACTTTGTCGAGTGTGTGTAGGGAACACAGAATAGTCAGTCAAAAACCTACCAACAAACAAGGAAATACAATACAATAATATATCATCACTGAGGTAGGAATTCCCATAATTAGAATACAAATGAATCAAAGCATAAATGACGACATGTGAAGATCCATGTCAAGTAATACAGGTCATGGCCACCAAGCATACACTGTGGATCCATGCCATTATGACTCAAATATGAACATAGCCACCAAAAATACATTGTGGATATATGTGTTAAAGACTCAAATTTGAGCATAGTCATGCGACATACAATGTGGATCTATGAAACAGTACAAACTGAATACACTCCAACACAGCCTAAATCTGTCAGAAAAGATCTTGGGTCTTCATCTCCACCACTCTATAGTACAAATTCTAGCCATGTGATTACAAGTGATGAATTCAAACAAGGTATAAACCACTTGATTACTGGTCATTAGTGTATACCATTAACAAGTGCGATGGAAATCACCATTAATGTCAATGAATCCCATGGTACTCTAGTACAATCCAACGAATGTGAATTAATGAGTTGAGATCGAACACTCGGAGGAACCTTCCGATCAGGGGTCAATAATGAAAACCCACTGTCAAAAGCAAGGAAACCTACCATTCAGGCATGCAAGTTTGAAGGTACCAATTAGTTTCTAGGTCTAATTCCTAGATAATGAGTTGAATTTGATAGGAAAAGACTCGTCACAGGAGGGCCTTAATGTATCCCACATCAATGACATGAAACGGGTAACAAGATTTGAAGTAGATCAGAGTAACAAGTGATTCAAGACTAACTTAGGGATGGAAGACACAATAGAAGGCTTAAGGACTATAAAAATGGCCAATGCAATAGAAGGATTTATGGGTTGAACTTCTCTTTGAACATATTGACGACATGACAACTGTCTTGGAAACACTGACTCAACAACAGGGATCATAGACCAATTTGTAATATTATAAAGGAGTACGATCAAGAGACAAGTGGATTTTCCCAACCTAGACACAAAGCAAGTGAAAGGGTGTCATGTTCAAAGGTGACTCTTCCATGGAATACAGGTTTAGACACATTTCTTTCCCAATTTTTCCTCTACCATTTCTGGTGAGTACCTCTTTATTTTTACACAATATTGAGGAGGATAACATATGCTTGTAATGTAAGCTCATCCTTCGGATGAGTCCTTTAGAGTATATTTAATGAACCTTAGGAAGGAGTGGTTCGGTCCCATATGGGCCTTTTGATGTTTGTTTTACGAGTCCAAAGAAAGAAAACTCAGGGGTTTTTCATGTTTAGAGAGTCTGAAAAACACTTAAAGAGAACTCTCTCATTTCCTTTTTCATAAGTAGTCTGATGAGACCAAAAAGGAGATAAAATATCACTCAACAGATGTTTTCTTCAAATACTTTAACGAGAATGAAAAGAACAAGTTCTCTCAACAATCTTTTTATGTTTAGAGAGTCTAAAAAGAGCTTAAAGGGAACTTCAATGGGTTCCTTTTTCATATAACCTTTACGAGTCCCAAAAATTGATAAAAGTATACTCGGTAACATTCTCATTGATTTATGAGCATGAGAAAGAACAAAGACTAAGATCGGTAACTTATTCTCATGTATTTACGAGCATGAGAAAGAACAAATACTAAGCTTGGGATTGTTTTTCATTTTTATGCAAGCTTTAAAACAAAACAAAACTATGCTTGGGATAGATTTTATTTTTACACGAGCTTAAAAACTAAAAAAAACTATGCTTGGACCTGGTTTCATTTTTACACAAGCTTGAACCAGAGGAAACTATGCTTGAGGTAGGTGGTTTAATTTTTACATAAGCTTGAACCAGAGAAAAATATGCTTGTGACTTCCCAACACATAACACAGGGATGGTTGGTACTTAGCCCCCATCTTAAGAAGCTAGTGGCTTAACTTCAACATGAAAGCCAGAGGCTATAAGAAAATGCCCCCCCCAAAGCTTCATTTCATCCAACTGCAAAGGAGAATGAAATTAAGCTTCAAATACTAGATGAAGGACTTGACTCAAATAGAGAGGGGGAAACTATTTCATTTTTTAATGAGCTTGACACATGAACAAGAACTATGCTCGAGAATCCAGGTTAAATTCCCAAACCTCCATTTCATTTTTAACGAGCTTGAAACAAAAACAAGAAATATGCTCGTAAGCTCTGTTTCATGTTTTAATGAGGTTTCTACAAAGATGAAAAAACTATCCTCATAACTTGTTTCATTTTTTAACGAGCTTGAAATCAGAAAAGCATGCTCAAAGACTCTTTTCATGATCATGACTTCCAAGAGGACAATGCTCCGGAAGGACACCATGTCAAAGGAAAAAACTCGGTCGTGGCTTCCAAGAGATCTTCACTTGATGGAAGAAACACACTCTGGAAGGAACACATGTCGAGGGTTGTGATAGGGGTAAGGCGATCATGCTCTAAAATCCCTATCAAAGAAATCACCATGTCGACTACCGGATCTAATTCATCAGAAGCTTAAGTCATGGGAGACAATGCCACATAATTGACCTGTGGAAAGGACGATATTGTTTGCATATAAGAACTGTGTAGGGAGGTCATTGAGGTCAAGTTAGGACCAAAAAATGAAAGTTGATCAATGGTCACAATTCTTCCATCATGCGGGAAAGATATCACACAAAAAAGAGTGGACACGATAGCTTTCATGGCATATACATAATCTCGCCCAAGGAGTAAATAAAAATCCAAGGGATCTTGGACTACCATGACATCAATAAATATAGTTTTCCCTCCCAAAGTTATAGGAAATTGGGGAAGGGTCCTTAAAGGTTGATTGGTTCTTCTGTTAAAAGATAACAAATTCTGCGTAACTAGCACAAGCTGAGGACAACCCAAAGCTTTCCAAGCAAGAGAGGACAAAATTCTAACGGACGCACCTTCATCTATCAATGTCTGAGGAACGTCCCGACCACAAACCTGTATTGTACTCTGGAAAGGAATGTGAGAGGGAAGATGAGGTCCAATTAGCACACCCCAATTAAAAAGGATGGTCTCATTACTTGGAGGAGGTTCCATGAGAGAAGGAGGAATGCCCCTCGGCCGGGTAGATTCTGTATCAACAAGAAAAAAATGGGTAGTATCAGGTTTACTCTCGATCGGGAGAGTAGGATCGACTGATAATGACATCATATCAACCACTTGGGTTGCATTCTCCAAGGGGAGAATGGGGCAGATGGGTTGAAACGGATCGACCGCTTGGGTTTCACTCTCTAGTGGGAGAGTGGGATTGATCGAGGATGGGATAAGATCAACCACTTTGTCAAATGGTTCAACTAAGGACGTGACTAGATTGAATACATGATCAATCGGATTGACCAATGAAGGGGCCAGATTGATCATTTCATCAACTATAGGGGGGTTGAGAGAAATCTTGTGATAATAAAATAGAAGTTGAGGTTGGGGGACAGTCATGTCTTCTAGTAATTTTGAGGCTTCATCCATATAAGGAAAAAGGTGAGTTATATGAATCCCTTTGCATAACATACATGGGAACTTGAATCTACTTTTCTTCTTCCAAATGGTATTTTGACTAATTGATGGGAGGTCATCAATGTGTTGTTTAGAGGCTGACGACATGGGTTGGCGAGGGTGTGTAGACCATACTTCTATAACCTTGGATAAACCAGGGCAATCCTTAAGAAGATGACTACCCTTACAAATCCTGCAAGGGTACTTGGGATTACAGGTTGTTTGGGTGTTCTTGGCATCATCAACACTCCCAGCATGATCAACAGTGATTGGTTTCCTTCCAACACATCCGACAGTGGTTGGAATTTTGGACCCTTGCTTATTTTTCTTCTTCATATTCTTCCTTTTCTTCTTCTTCTTATCCACCGAGTTACTAGCTTCATAGCTTTCACTCGGTGTAGAAGATGAAATGGAAGAAGACCTTGCAAGTGAAGAAGGTGAAGAAGATCTTACTAGTGAAGAAGGCAATGGATCAACATGAGGTTGATGTTTTTTGGGGGAAGTGCTTACAAACGAAGCACTCGCTGCATTCGGGATTACCAGAGTGGAAAACAACCACACCAGCAATCTAATCATGAGGCCTAGAAGGCTCATAGTAGCAATGTGAGGAGGACCAATGTTTCCATAAGAAGGAAAAATAAAACGTTCCCCTGGGGCAGGGGTTCCTTCATTTGTCATTTCGAGAACTGGTGCCATTAAAAAAAATAACCTAGATTCCACTAGGGAAAACAGACAACACACGCTAAAAATATAGTAAGCAAGAAAGCAAACAAAACCTTCTCACAATGAACACACTAGTTGGTGATGAAATCCAACATCACAAGAACAATGTAAGAAGGGGTTGAGATAGAGCAGGTGGAAAAGTTACGTTGACGACCTTCTTAATGGACTTACACCCTTGTGCAAGCTCCCACACATAATCATGGGTATACCCTCCAAGGAGCCCGAGTGAGTTTGGCCAATGTCAATTCCAGGTACCGTGAATACTTTCCCCTCCACAGTCACCTCGTGTAAAGAACCTAGAGAGACAGGCCACTAAGGTTACCAATTACTACAGTGATGCCAGGAGAAACAGTCGATAGTCTGATCCACACACAAAGGCAGGGTCTCTAGCCTAAAATCAACTTGAAAGGATTCCACTCATCATTGTGGGTATACCTTCAAGAAACCCCCATAATACACGCAATCTCTACACCAGGACCAACAAAGCAAGGTGTCTAACTATGCAAGTATCAATGTGACCTCATGATTGACCCTTGTGTTAGAAGGGCTTCCCAGGACAAAATGTAATAAGTGGATTTCATCGCTCCCTAATGAAATATTCTATGTTTGTTTGCAGCTTTGGAAAGTTATCTCTCACACCTATTCCAAATCCCTACAACTAATATAATGTAGGTTTGCTACCAGAAAATATTAAAATGTCTAATTGATTTTTTATAAGCACTTTATTTTTAAGGCTATTGTTACTCAAAAGGAAAATGGAGTGGAGAATATGGTGTTTTGACTGAATCAAAAGTTATGCAAAGAGATGAAGATGCAATCTTTTCAATTCTATGAAAGCTATGCTACAAGATGAAGAAAACATTTATCATTCCCATATGCACAATGTCCCAAAATATATTAAACTCTTCAATATGAATATCTTCAAAAAATCAAATGCAAGGATGCCCCCAATATAATGTAAAGAAAAAAATAAATTTGTTGTTTTAAAGATAGCTAAAAGTAATAGCAAATCTATATAAAACAAAGCAACCCAAACTAAGTTTCTCTTTTAACATGATTTACTCAGAAAAAGAAGTATTCTTTCACTAAACAATTCTAAAGAAAAACAATGCTTTGTAACAAAAAGACACTTAAAGCGAGAGAATCAATATTTCAAAAGAAAACAAAGAAAAGATAAGGAAAAGATGGTTGAAAGAAGATTCAAAGATTTCAATTAGACTGTAAAGAGATCATGATCAAACCCAAAAATTCACCCCAAAACCAAATCCAAGATCTAGGTAAGAAAAAACCATAAAAAATCAAAATTTTCACAATTTTCGCAGGCTGTAGATTAACACAGTGTGGAAATCCCTGATTTTTGCAAGCCAGAAGACCAATACAGTGCAGAAATGCCACACTTTCCCTCGAAGTAGGATGTGGAAATCACACAAAAAATGGAAAAAATAAAAAGTGTGAAGGTTTTCCATTGAATTTTAATAGTTAGAGTGTCAAGACGAATCTCCCAGTGACTCAAAAAATAAAACCTAATAAATCAAAACAAGAAAGCAAGGCAAACCAGGAAAAAAATCTGATCCCTAGTGAAGTCACCAATTTTGTTGTAGGATGAATCGATAAATGCATAAATAAACTAATCTCCCTAGATTCACCTAGATCTAGAAAAAAACAAGACAGGACATGGCGCTTTCCCTAGATTCTAATAATTGAATCTATCATCAAAGAAAGGATGAGTGACGCACCTTTGAATATCACTTCCTTATGTCTTTCTTGTCACTTCTTCGCTCTAGTACTCTTATGATATTTATTTTGCAGTGAGACACAAACCAACCAAAGTAAAACCAGAGAGAATATATTCAATGACAACCTATGCATATGATCAAGGAATTATGCAATAAAATAAAGATAATTCTATGGGAAAGAAGCATGCCATTGTATTAATTAATAATAGGAAGAGAGATTACAATCGGATGCTTTGATGTCATAAGTTTCCTTCCAATGATTCCTTTCTTCCCACATGCTTCTTGCTCCAAGGATTATGATACCATGGATCTGATAGCTACTCACAATCTATCTTGACAAAGCAAAGCTCAAAGCCAGTCTAACCAAGCTAATAATTTCAAGCCAAATTCAACTAAATTTCTCCATGAGAGCTTCTCTCCTTTTATAAGTTGAAGAGGATAAAGTGAGGAGGTTAGGATCCCACTAAATCATGAAAGAAATTAAGATCCAAAGCATTCAGAGGCCACCTCACCATATAAGCTTCTCCTTCTAGAAGCATCAAGAATATGCTTGTTTTTCCAACGTACAAGAATTTCCGTACCCTAGCTATAGTGTAGCCTGTGAAAACTAGGAATTTCCTCACCCTGGATATAGTGTAGCCTACGGAAACCAAGAATTTCCTCACCATGGCTATAGTGCAACCTGTGGAAAATAGGAATTTCCTCACCTTGGCTATAGTGCAACCTACAGAAACTAGGAATTTCCGCACACTATGTATAGAGCAACCTGCGGAAATCCTCCAAAATAGGGTTTTTACAAAGGAAAATGCAACTTCTTCTCTTAGGGAAAGTTCTTCTCCCTTATTTCTTCAAGAATTCAGGATATTTATCCTTATAAATAAAAAGGATAGGTTTACATCATTAACGGTCATAGGGATGATGAAAATAATGTGTGACATAGGGCTGCTCCTGGCACCAAATCAATAGAGAAATAAATGTCTTTCTTTGGTGGAAATCGTAGGATTTCTCCAAAAATATATTTGAATCCATTAAGACCGAATGGTATTCAATACTTTCCACTTTATCTTTGGTTTCCTCTTCCATATGGGATGAAAAAATCTCACATCTGTTCCTGAAACTCTTTTTCAACTGTATAGTTGAAATTTCACTAACAACTACAGCTCTTGGAATGCTTTGAACCTTGCCTTACTTTAGTTATTCATCAAACCATGTGATTGTATGGTTGTAATAGTCTATGAGAGAATGGTGTTTTTCCAACCAATCCATGTCAATTAGACAATTATATGAAACCAATTCTATGATATTCACATCTACCTTTTTATTGAGTCCATTCATGTCTATTGGGCAATATTTAACTCGATCATTGATTTTCGTCTTATCCCCTGTGGCTAATTAAACTAACCATCATTTCTTATGCTTACTCCTTTGAAAGTGAAATATTTCAACAATGTTAGAGTTTATGTAACTATGGATAGCTCCAGAATTAATTAAAATTGTTATGGGATAGTTATCAATATTACCTTCAACTTCAATCATGGGGGATTAACATTCTTCTTGCTTATTTTCCAAGGCTGCATGAATCCTTGGCATGTTTCCTCCCATCAATTCCACTATTTCATCCTCCTAAATGTTTTGGAAATCCCTCATTATTTCTTCTGTGTGAGGGAAATCCCTATATAAGTGATTTCCCTCACATCCCCGACATTGTACAAGCTATTACCTTGGATTTTTCCCAAATTAATCTACAATCTTGTTCTCATTTTGGGTTGACTAACCTTGTTAATTTTCTTGGGATTTATTCTTGAAAAAGGGTTGCTTAAAACATTCTTCCTTTGATCCTTTCTACCCTTCATATTTTAATTCCAAGATTTTTGGAAAATTGGCCTTCCTCTACTCTACTCATAGAGACGCTTTTCTCTCCTTATGGCTCCCTCCAAATTCCTAGGGTTATCATATTGTATCTTGTCACTGTATAAGGAGGGTAAACCACTCAGAAACCTTTGTATTTTTACTTTCTTATCCTTTTTGTAGTCAAAATATTTCAAAAACTCAAATAATCTCTTCTCATATTCATCCATTGTCATGCTTCCTAAATTGAGTTTAAAGAAATCTTTCATCTTCATTTCATAGTAATTCTTGAAAAAGAATCTCTATTTGTAATACCCTGAGAAAGAGCCCCAGATGAATTGTAAACATGTTTTATAGGCTAGTGAGACAAGTGATTATAAGCTAGGAGGATTATGTGATGATTAGGTCAGAGATCATAGATGCTAAAGGCCAGTGAACCTATTTTTGTATATGTAAACACTCATATCACTAATATAAATGAATCATTGCATGTAGATCGACCATGATAAAAGAGTATTGGGGACTAAGCTCAAATAGGAAGGGAAAGGGAGGGGATAGGAGACTAGTAAAAATGGCTAAGATTGAAGGATTAACTCCAAGAGAATATTATATTATTATTTCCTAAAGACTATGGTGAGGATAATTATTTTATCCTAAGTCTCATGGAAGAGAGAATGAATCACAAGTGGAGAGAAAATGATCTCCAGGAGAGCCATGTGTCAATCATGGCACATGAAAATATATGTGGGGAAAATCAATCTATTTTGGGATCTTTTCCCATTCATGCATGCTCACATCCATTCATCTAGGAAGCCATTGAATCCATCAATCAAACCTCTCCATGCCTCACACACCTATGGAACCTGCAGGCACTTTGAGATACCATGTACATTTCTGTTACCATGAGTAACCATGCCATCCTGGGAGGAGTAGCGCCCCTGTAACTTGTTGTTATGGGAAGAGCCTAAACCAAACCCATTTTTTGTTTCTTCATTCACCTGAGATGGTTTCTGTTTGACTAGAAATATGGATTGAAGAAGAGTATTTTCAAGATCATGGATTGAAGAAGCAGGTTTTCATACATGTGAGAAACTATCTCCAGGTGAGAGAGTTTGTTGGGGAAGTGATTTTCCATAGGGAGCTCAACTGTAGATATAGTGCTCTGATAATTCCTATCTGATTTGTTGTTGAAGCCCTGGAAGGGAAATGGGGAACCCAAAGTCCTGTTGAGGAGAGAAGGGGCACACTTCATGGGGTGGGAAAAACATGTGGGGAATGAGCGGTTGTAGGTTGTTAGTGTGAGTTGGATCTTGGTATTAAATCCTTCATGTTTACTGTGAAACTTCCTATTGTCTCAGCCTAGCCTAGGAATCTCTTTACCTGGGTAGAGTTTAGTCCTAGTTCGGGGGTGACCCACTACTAAGAGTGATGAACAATGTGGCCTAAGTCTGGGAGGTTCGTGGAAGTTCTACACGCAGTTGATGGCCTTATATAAAAATATAAGTATCAATTATGTGTTCAATTGCATCTTGTGTATTCATACATGTCTTATATTTATGAGTATTTCCTATATATGTTGTATGTATAGGCTTACTATTATTTCCATATTAATCTGTGTATTAGCATAATGTAATTGCTTTTTTAAGATTTATATGTATGATCTTCCAAAAGAGTTCCTGTGTGGAATTTACCAACAGGTCTATGGTTGGGTATGTTACAATTTTGAATATCAGAAACAAGGGAAGTTTGAAATTGTGGCATTCCCCAACCTGGTAGGTCCGGGGTGTGCTACAATATCGTATTAGATCTCTAGTTTTCAACATTGATCTTGGATGGGTTGTGTAAGTGGAAATTGAAGAAAATGTTTCAAAGTGAATTGTTGTCGAAACGGACATAAATTGAGTTCATAACATCCATGAGTGTTAAGAGGACACTGAGAGCACACCTTGATTGTGATCAGAATCTTGTGAGGTTTAGCAGTTCGATAAATCTAGCAGAGAAAAGAAACTATAGTAACCATGGTTTCACAAACACAAAGTTTAGGTTTTGTCCATCGAATATGTTCGGGAGAAGGAAGATCATTCACAATTGTCATATCTAGGAAAGGAGCACAACAGTTAACCTTCAAGTCCTTCAAACGTCGTTTCTTTGGTAATTTTAAGATTTTGACAAAGGGAAGTAAAATCCTTGAAGCTTCGAAGTCCCAAAGTGAATCTATGTTGTATATCATTTGGGAGAAGGCATATCGTTGGATCCCATAAGTGGTTTGGTAGTTTGGCATTTGGGGAAATCTGTTTGTGGTTGTGAGGACATGAGTTTTCTCCGAGATCTAAAATTAATCTGAACCATCCATTACCAGAGACACGTGTTTGCAAATTAGCAAGTGTTTTGAATTTCAATGTACGACATTTCGAGGGTGGGTTGGTGTTTAGTAGAAAAATCCTCCAAAGCCCAAAGTTCCGAAGTCTCAGAGCTTTGAAGCCTTGAAGCTTTAGGGAACACCTTTTCATAAATTCAGCATTCAGGTGTTTTGATGTGCTCTGGCATGGAATTATCTGAAATCCCAAAACATTGGAGTGATGCAACATAATGATTTCACTTAGATTGACGTGGACCTGATTGAGAGTTCAGAAGCTCGATAAATAGGAGTTTAAGAGTGTGAAAATGAGAAGTTTTTTGAAGTCTCGGAGACTCAAATTCCCGAACCTCTGGCAGGAAACTATTCAGAAGTTGGGTGTTCAGGGGTTATCAAGTATGTGGGTTTGAAATCTTTCGAAGCCCAAATTTTTGAAGTCTTGGAATGTCGAAATGATGTGGCACAATGATGTCACCTAGAGTGACATGGACCTATTTGAAATTTTGGCATTTGGAATATTTAAAGGATGTTGTAGAAGAAACCTATGAAGCCCAAAGTTTTGAAGTCACAAAGAACCCGAGTGAGGAGGCCTAGTAACGTCACCTAGGGTGATGTGGACCCATTTGATGCTTTCCATGTGTCATCATTCTCCATGATTTTCGAACACCATTCATGCTAGTTAGAAACTAACATGTGTCACCCAACATATTGGGCCACGTGTCATCTCTATATTTTTTCCATGTAGTAAAACCCCCTAATGCATGGTTGTTGATGAAAGTTAGGAAATTCGACGTTCGGGGAAATGTAGGCATGTTTTTGTAAGAACCTCTAAAGAGTGAAGCTCCGAAGATATTCTTCAAGGAATTGCAATTCTAACGTTTAGAGGGAACAATGTGTGGATTTGGAGGAACTTTCGAAGCCTAAAGTTTCGAAGTCCTGAAGCTCCGAAGTAGCAGAGCCCCAAAGCTCCAAATATGTATTGTGCACGGATTCTCCAATTCCGAAGCCTAAAGTTTTGAAGCCTCAAAGTAACGAATCTTTAGATGAGTGCATATCAGCTAAGCACTTGGACATATCCCTTGGTCACATGAGACTTTAGTTTGAATAAAAGAAGGATAGTGCCAAATTGTCGTTTTCAAAGACAAATTGTTCATATATTCATAAATTCCTTCTCAAAACTTAGAATTGAGCAAGGGAGAATTCATTGGAAATATCTTGGATTGTAGAGCATAACTGTTCACCCATAAAATTGATTTGAACATTCTATTTATTATAAAATTAGAAGAAAGGAATCGATATATTATTGAACCATAATGATTCATATTTTCATGAAAATGTGAGTCAGTTAGCCTGACAAAGTTACGTTGGTTGCACATTTTACAAAGTTAACAACAACTAGATCATATCAGGATCAACATAGAGTTTAGAGGGATGGAATGTGCACAGGATTCTTACATCTAGGAAGATGATATCAGAGGAATGGATGTCCATTTGGGTATTGAAGGAACAAATTCCAATGGACATGGAGAAGGAAAGGATGAAAACATGAATATGGTAGAGACCATTAGGAATTTATAGAAAGTTGTACAAAGTCACAAGGTTAATAATGAAAGACTTATGAAAGCCAAGCAGAAGTAGGAAGACTTCAACATGAATTTAATGTAGAGCTTGGAAATAATTGAAAATAAATTGGATAAGGAGAATGGCTCAAGAAAATACGGAAGCGTAGGTATCCCGAGGAGAAAGGAATATCAAGGAGTGTTAGTAGACATCACCATCACTCCCAAAGGCATTCCAATAGGAGATATCATGGAATATCAAGTCCATCGCATGTTAGGAAGCATCAGAAGAGGTCTGGGGTGGAGGAACTATGAGGAGAAATGAACAAGATCAAATATCCTATGTTTGATGGTGAGAACAAGAAATATGATGATGTCGAGACATGGTTGTTAGGCATGAGAAAGTACATCCAATTGCATAAATATTGTTCACATGCAGAAGGTATAATTTTTATCTATCCTCTAAAGGGAAAGGAATCCATGTGGTGGGATCATCTTGTGCAGGTGCAACACATTAAAGAGAAAAATGTTACTTGGAAGGAATTCAAGAAGTATTTTGAAAAGAAATACTTGACTATGTGATATTATGACAAGAAAATGAAAGAGTTATTTGAACTCAATATTGGAATTTTTTCCATTGACGAATATGAAAGAATATTTTTGGAACTATTGAAGTATGTATCCTTCATCAAGGACAAGACATAAAGATTCATAGGTATCTGAGTGGAATGCCATCTTTCATCAGTGACAAGATTCAACATGATGATCCCAAGACATTAGAAGAGACCATAAGGCGAGCTAAATTCCTATATGATCAACATAAAGTAAAGACAACTTTACAAAAATCTTGAGAAGACAAGAATAAGTTCAATATGGAACAGAGGAAGAAGGGGAATAAACCACCATTCTTCAGAAACAGCCCTCAAGGACAACCAACTTATAGAGAGCCCAGAGCGATTGAGACAGGTGGAAAAAGGTCAAGACAATCACCCATTCAATGTTGGGGTTGTAAAGGATATCATGTGTATATATATTATCCTCACATATTTGACAAAGTGAGAGTTGTTCAAAATGTACAAGAAGTTGAAACAATGGAGAACATGAGCATAAATGTGCCAAGGATCTATGCAACCCTGGACAACAAGAAAGCATATTTTCAATCACACATGATTGAAGTGGAAGGTATGATCAACAACCAAACCATTTTAATTTTAATTGATGCAGTAGCTAGTCATAGTTATATAGATCCTAAGCTAGTGGAAATATTTCATTTTCCAAGAAGAAAGCATGGAAAATATTGGTTGGTGCAGCTAGCTACTGGAGCCAATTTAAAAGTTAATGAGTTGGTTAAGTCATGTCCAGTGGGCATGAATGGGCTGAGCACCAAGGAAAATTTGAAAATATTTCCTTTAGGTTCCTATGACTGTCTAATTGGGATGGATTGGTTGGACCAACACCATGATGTCTTAGATTGTCATAACAAGGAATTTACTTTCCTGGATGAGGAAGGGAACCTAAGGACAATGCAGGGAATTCTCAGGGAAGTAACTATTAGAGAAATATCAACAATGTAGCTGAAGAAATGTTAAAGAAAGTGTTGTCAATTATTTGCAGCCTGTATGGAATAAAAACCAAAGGATAAGGTGTCAAATATTGAATATTATGTAGTCCTAAAGGATTTTGAGGATGTTTTTAAAGAAATACCAATACTACCCACTAAAAGAGATATTGATTTCTCTATAAATCTGATGCTTGGAGCAACTCCGGTATCTAAGACTCCTTATAGGATGAGTACACCAGAGCTTAAGCAGTTTCAAATGCATATTGAATAGCTTATGAAGAAGGGGTATATATGCCCAAGTGTGTCACCTTTAGGTTCCCCAGTTTTATTTGTGAAAAAGAAATATGGAACAATGAGAATTTGTATTGACTTCATAAAGTTGAACAAAGTAACTATAAAGAAAAAGTATCCCTTTACAAGGATTGATGACCTCTTTGATCAGTTGAAGAATGAAAATATATTCTCAAAGATTGATCTCAGGTATGGTTATCATTAGGTAAGAATTAAATATGAAGACATTAGCAAGACTGCCTTCAGAACAAGGTATAGTCATTATGAGTTCATAGTGGTGCCATTGGGTTATCAAATGCACCTGTTGTTTTCATGTGTTTAATGAATGGTGTTTTCAAAGAGTAATTAGATAAGTTTGTCATTTGATTTTTGGCTGACATTATTACATATTCCAAGTCGGAAGAAGAGCATGAGAATCACTTGAATATGGTACTACAAGTATTAAGGGAGCATCAGTTGTATGCCAAATTGAGCAAGTTCCCATTTTATCAAAACCAAATTCATTAGTTGGGGCATATCATATCTAAAGAAGGGATAGCAGTGGACCTTGAAATATTGAGGCCATTAAAGGGTGGTCAGCACCTAAAAAAGTGATAGAAGTCAGATCCTTCATGGGCCTTGTTGGCTACTATATAATATTTATTGCAGGATTTTCAAAGATTGCACACCCATCACTTCCTTGCAAAAGAAGGGAGTGAAGTTCCAATGGACATTGGAGTGTGAAAAGAGTTTCCAACACTTCAAGAAATTATTAAACAGTTCTCCAATTCTAAGGATTGATGTTCTGAATGAATATTTCATGGTATGCATAGATGCATGCAAAGAAGGACTTGGCGGAGTCCTCGGTCAGAATGGGTTTGATGTATGTTATGGATCAAGGAAATCGAAGGAGCATGAACTTTTGTAACAACAGATCACTGTGGGTTGACGTTTCTGGAACAAAGTTTTCCGAAACTCAATTAACGAATTGGGAATTTCAATTATATAACTTGCTCCAACTATCATGGATTCACTGTAATTTCAAATTCGACCAATTCCAGGTCTGAATTTGCTAGAACAAATATTAAATCAGTAATATCTCATCACTTGGCTGAATTTCTCCATTTTCTCATGAATTCAACCACAGAAATTGGGGCTTTTCCCCATTTTTGACATGTTGTTGTTACTTTTTACCATGGACATTCTACAAACTAAAATTTGGCCACTTCAAAATAAATCCTATGTGATATTTTTCTTCAACTCAACTTTCTCGGCCCATCCAGGCTCAGTGTTGAAAACTAAATCTCTGATACCATATTGTAACATCCCTGGCCACCCATGGTCAGGCCACACTATGACAGAGAAAACTTATGTTCTCTCTGTGGAACATATTGTAACATACCCAGCTTCTATTCAGAGCTATGCCACATAAAATTTTCTAACTGCATGCATTTAAAACATACACACACAACACTCTTGTGGAAGATTTATATATAAATGTAATAGACAAATACATTACGTAAATGCATAGCTCACATTGAAATAACAGTAAACACAGGCATGCAGCATATACAGGAAATAACCAAAAACCTACAGGCAATTATAACCACGCATATGATATACCCATAATATAAACGTGTAGATAACAATGAAACATGCAATTTTATCACACAGTTAACACTTATCTTTTTAATAATATCACCAACTGCGTGCAGACCTTCCATGAACCTCCAAGCCTTAGACCACACTGTTCATCACTCTCAACAGTGAGTCACCCCCGAGTTGGGACTAAAATCCACCTGGGTAAGGGGTTCCTAACCAAGCTAATGGCTCATGGAAAATAGAAAAGACTCCATCACAGGTGCCTACTCAAACTAACAACCCACAGTCTTTCATTCCCCACATGCCTATCCCACCCAAGGAAGTGTGCCCCTTCTCTTCTCAATAGTCCCTCGGTTGCCCCACTTCCCTTCCAGGGCTTCAGAAATAGGCCAGACATGAAGTCTCAGAGCCCTATAGCTGAAGTTTAGCACCTTCAGGAAATCAATTCCCAACAATTCTCTCACCAAGAGAGAAATTTCTCATGGGCCTGACAACCCACCTCTTCAATGCCCCACGAGCATGACAACTCAATTCTTCAGTCCATCTTCCCAGCTAACTAGCTACATGTTGGCAGCCAATTCACATTTTTTTTCGTGGTCTTATAAGCTTCCTACACCTATGTTTTGCAAACATCAATTTTTTGTCACAAATTTCAATAAATGACATTTTCATTTTTGCGACATCTGCACATTTGCCTTCGTTTTGTTTTCACGACTGTAAGAGTGAAAACTTCGTCTTTCGAAATCTCATTGAAATTATTATCTGAACTGTCATTATCTCTTTTTTCGATATGCCTATTGCTCTTACCTTTTATTTATCATTATGCAGCTGGCAAGATCCTTTGATCGGTACTCATGCTTCGATTGATTGTGTAATTTATTTTCACTGAGTTTGTAATGCATTGGTATTTGGATTTGCATTTTATTTGACCTACTTGACCTTTGGTTTCATAAGATACATGGGTGTTATGGTTAAATCTTTCATATATATATTTTAATATAATGCCTATGTCTATTCTTTCATAACTATTGGCTTGTTGATTATATGAATACCCATTGGCACATTGGTTAAACTATTAATTATATGAGCTGATACATTGGTGCATAGTTGATTTTGGTTTTGATTTATATGTCAGGTGTTTAAAACTATGGAATAATTTTTGCGCGCGTTGGTTTATACATTTGATTTCATTGGTTGGGAAAATGACTTGAGTGTTGAACTATTATAATGGGTTGAACAACTATGAAAATTGGTGGTTGTACTTTGGCAATAATTGTTATGCATGGCAGAGATAAACTCCACCACCTTCGCATGCTGGCATTTATGCCTATCCCTTATTCTCGTTCACCTCTGTTAGCTTGGGAAACCTTCGTGCACTCTTCTCATGTGGGTGCTATGACCCAAACCTTGGACTTACCGTGTACTCGGCTCCATGGCACCAGTCATGTGAATCGAGCCAAACGGCAGCCAAACCCTGTTAATGTTTGACAATGCCCGCAAAGACTTGGAGGATAACGGATGGATTACCTTCATGCAACGATTTGAGGGTTTTAATCCAGCTGTGGCACGACAGTTTTCCATGAATTTCGATGGTTGTAGAGCCAAGGTGGGTGACATCCAGTTGGAAATCAATGAGAAATTTATCAGCTCTGCTACAGGGTTACCTGCCACTGGCCAACATTGGTTCAATAATTGTAAGGTCGAGGAGGTGCCATGGACACTATTGTTCCTCTCGTGCAAATTCACCTATTGTGACAGAGGTATGCCTATCTCTGCACTTAAACCACGATGGCACGATAATTTGATGATAGTCAAACAATTCGTGACCTGTGAAGGTTGATACAGACTTATGTTTCTCTACCACCTGCGTTTGCTAATGAATTTTACGGGATACCCATTGAATTTGCCCTTTTACTTTCAGCGCAGCCTATATAAAATGTCGAAAAGGTTTAAAAGGCAGAAGGCTGACAGTAGCCTATTCCACTATGGGCTTATTAATCTTATCATTGTTTATCATTTGAGTTTGCATGGTGATAGCTGGATATATTTCATCGCTCTTAATGGTTTCGATGACACAGACCCTGTCCAGGTTGACAAGCCTGTGGTAATTGAAACCAAGGTCGAGCTGCCTGTGCCCTTCCATATCCTACTACCTTCTCCTAAACCCTCTGTCGACCCTGAGGTTGACTTACCCGATGCCATAACTGAGAAGGCCGAGACTATTAAAATACCTGTGAGCAAAAATCCCAAGGCTAACCCTACTGCTAATGCCAAGGGTAAAAAGAACGCTCGGCTTATTTCAAGGATGACCAGGAACAAACCTAAACCCTCTGTTGAGTCAAAGCCTATAATCCTTAGTGAGGATTCTGACTCTGACATGGAACATTTTTTAGCCAATGAATATCCTTACACGCAGGGTTTATGCCCTGAACCACCTTACGATTTCGTGACAAATCTTCCCCCTTGCCTAAAAGATAATCCTAGCTATGCTGGTATTAAATTACCTAACGAAACCCTCAGCCACATGTCCAAACCCTCTCTTGCTCTTACGAAATCCAGACAGCCTCCCTATGACCAATGTGATTTATGGTTGGAAAGATACTACATTGATGTCCCCCTACTCCAATCGAAAATTCAATCACTAGAGGATCAAATTGCAGTGTTGACCAATTAAAGAGATAAGCTCCAAGCAACTGATAAAAAGAAGAAGACAACAGGCTCCATCCTTTTCAAGAATGTTGAATCGGCCACAGCCCTTATCAACTCCAAATTGGCATGATCAAGCCGTCTCGTCACTATACAGGTATGATTTTGATATTTTTTTAGTTCTGTGAATGACCATGAGTAATACAGTGATTGGAATTTGTTATTCGAATAGCTCTGTTTAAATTTCGAAATGGCTCTGTAACTATGTGTTCATCTTGTATACATTTCGCTTTGCTAAAAATAAATGAAATTTCATTTTGGATATATGATTTGATCATCCCCAGTTTAGACACCGATATATTTCATTCGAATTTGATTGGTTTTAGTTTGGATTTGATTTGATTGTTTGATGGTTTGCTTTCGACTGGATTGGTTTGTATCCGATTCGAAACAGAAGTTTTTCATGCTCAAATTAGAATACGATTTAGTTTGGATTTGATTTCGTTATGGTTTGTATGCCGTGATTGGAAAACGATTTTAATGAGTTTGGTTGTTACATATGTTGTGTTATATAATTTTCAAAGCTGTAATAAAACCCTGATCATTTCCAATTTGAGAATAACGACTCTATTTTCACGGAAACAGTGCTCTCGTTTAAGACTATGCAAATAATATTCGCACCCGAATCGTGGAATGATTTGGAGTCATAACAACTATGTGAAAACCTTAGCTGTTCGATTCACTCTTATTCTGAGTTGGCAAGATTGTTCTATGAGTTGAATCCGGATTATAATTGATGCTCTTTTTGGTTTTAAATTTGTAAAATGAATTGGTCAAACCCGGCTATAATTCGTTTGATTGGAACGATTGTGATCAAAGTTAATTGATCTTGTTTACCCACTGTGCAATAACAAACGATCGGATATCTATCACGAACTCTGTTACTAATTGATTGATCCTATTATGATTTTGTTTGTGGACAGTTACGAGTCAGTTATGATTTAATTCATTCCTAGCCTAGACCGTTTGTTATACAGTTATGTTGATTTGAAAAGTGATCTTGTTTGGATTCAATTGTATCTCTTGTCTAAGAGGCAGTGTAACAATTGCCTGCGATTTGTTTGATTATATCGGTTTCAATTGATATCAAAATGATTTCACAATTGTTCGATTGTGATTTTGTTGACCCGATTTTATGGTAACAAAAGAAACAAAGTACACATATCTCTATATTTGATTGAATGATTTTGATCCTATTTGATTTCGAATGGTATAACAATTTCAAATTAAATGATTTGTTTTCAAATAGATGTTGGATGTTAATTGAATTTCATTCTTTAAAAGTTTTTCAATTGATTTTATTTATGATTCTGTGTCTTATTTTAGACTAGCTACAAAATCAGAGGATTCTGTAGCTAGTCTATAAGACTGAATTTTTATCATTTTGTTAATAAAGGACCCTTCTAACTTGTCTATTTTTGTCCCTTTTCAGGTGAATTCGAATTGCATAGGACATGGTGGACAGTCTAGGGGATATTTGAGTGTTTTAGTTTATTGTAGTTTCCTAGTTTAGTTAAACTTGGGATATCTTCCCAGATTT
>CBVK0100154599.1:0-27494 GCA_900067695.1 Picea abies
GGGATGGCAGAGGCAGGACATAGTTGTGATGAGCCCTTGCATACAGAAGAAGAAGCACACCCCCATTAGGACATTTTGGCAGAGATTTGACCTATGGGGGATCAGCCCCTGCAGGTGGTATGGTGGTTTTGATGGGCAGGACGCCACCAGGGCAGACTGGACATTTCCTGGAGGATGTGGAAGCGTGTTTGGACCTTGTGGCACATGTGGCATCTTGCAAGAGGCCCAGAGGGGCCAACGTTTTTCTCCTTGGATGTTGATTATGCCCTAAAAGGGCCAACGTCTCCTCCAAAGGGGCTTGACGTCTCCCATTTTAGCTCTATTATGACATTTTTAGCATTTTAAGTGACAAATAATGAAATATTGTAAAGTCGGCCTTGTCGGTTGTTTTTAATGACCAAATTTTAATTAAAGGTCATAAACATGATATAAATTGAGGACGTTTTACCTTCATTTGAGATAACATAACTTACTCTCTTGTGAGAGACTTGCTCTTAGCTCTTTTTTTGGTTATTTTTGGTCTTTTGGAGTGAGGCGCTACTCTTGGAGGATTGTCTTTGGCATGTGCATGGTGATTTTTTACCATTGGAAGGTGTTACAACTAGGGCTTGATTATGCTCTTCATGAATTTGTAAGTACATTTTGCATCCAAAACTTATTTATTGAATGGTTGTAGGTAGAATTGCTTACTTGCATTGTTACATTGTTATTATTTGCTTAATCACTAGAACCCTAGGGAGCCAACACACAAGTAGGTTGTGGCTTCATGTCCCCATGGTAGAAGCTTGATTAGCCATTTGATTAGAGAAGGTTTAGCCTAGCCATAGCTACACTAGCCTTTCTCTTTTCTTGAGTTAGCTTTGAACATAAATCGAAGAAAGAAGGCATCCTAGGCCTAATTTGTTTTACACCTAGGATTTGCTTCTAGGGTTTGAAAAGCCTTGTCCCCAAGCAACACTTTTCAGCCATAGATTTGTGTTTATTAGCTAGCCGTTGTGTTTATTAGCTAGCCGTTCTGCCAAAATCCCTCCAAGCATTTAGTCTTGCTCCATTTGACTCCATTAACCCAAGTCACTAGTCTAAGAACAAAATGTTGAGGTTTATGTGTTAAACAACTCTTTCAAACTCTCTTATTTTGAAACCCTAACTAACCTAGCATCTAGACTAACCCAAATGATGATGACGTCTTGCCTATTTTGAACTTTTGTTTAGACTAAAAGTTGCAGCTGAGTCATCTCTTTGTAGCCATAGAGGTTTCAAGCTTTTTCATTGGCTGATTTGTTAAAACGTTCACCTCTTTGACTAGCTAACCCTAACCCTAAAACAACAACTTTATAGGTGACGTCATACCTGTCTAAAACCCTAGCTTGGCTTAAAATGTTTTGACATTTGTCACCTGATTTGATAGACTTTGAGTTATTGATCACATCCATAAGCTTGTTTGACAAAACGTCTTGCTCATTGTCTATTCAAACTAACTTAATTTTAGGACCGACATCACTTCTGTAGCAGCAACAATATTGATGACGTCAAGCCTCTCTTTGACCCTTATTTGAGTACAAAACGTTGTGATTTGGTTGGCAATTGAAGTATATATTATTTTCTTTGGTTTATGAGAAAAACGTTCACTTTTTGCCCTCCAAAATTGACCTAATATTAGGGATGATGTCACCCTAATTCTGCAATTGTGACGCAGCAACAATATTTATGTATGAGCAGATTTATGACTTTCATTGCATTGTGATAATACAAGGTTGTGATTTTATACATTGAATGCAAGTGTCTTTGTTTATTTATTGAAGAAGTGACATTAATATAATTTTTTATCGCAATCATTGACTTCGTCGATAATCACATCTATTAATGCTCATATATGTTAAGGATAGTCATCGATATCATGAAGTACTAACCCACTGCAACACTTTCTTTTAGTTTCTTTTTCCTTGTCTCGTAAGCAGGTGCCATCCAGTGGAACTTCTTCTCCTTTTGACTATCATTTGGGCAGTAATCTATGAAGGGAACCCTATCCTTAACCTTTGAAACCTTAAACCTTGATCCTTCTCCTTCAGAACCCAGATTACTAGGGACGTCTCCCTTGGGATTAGCCACCCTAAATAGAAAGATCTCCCCATCGAGGTGACAGTGTGTGGGGAAGCTCCTATTACACCAATTTGAAGCCTTGACTCAAGCTACCTAAACCATTCCTACAAACTGAGCGATAACACTAACCATGGCACATAATTGCATGAAACAACAAGCAGATCAACATCGTAGTGAAAGAAGTTTTGAAGTAGAGGATTGGGTGTTTTTAATGTTGGCATATTCTATAGGAAGAGTGTGATTTTTATTGATGGCAAGAACAACATCACTATGCAGAGATCAAATCTCATAAAGAAGAAAAATCTCAAGAGGGTTAGCGAATGAATATATAAGCTCAGGGTGAGAAGCTTCAGTAGTCGTCCGATCAAGAAATCTATAGTGTTGATTGTCTCATATTATAGACGTTGATCATATGAGTGACTGTGGGCTCGAGGATTGTGACCGTCCGATATGCAAGCTAGATCAATGGGAGGGATCAATTGTGGGGAGTGAAATAAGAATTAAAGAACTCACTAGTTCTAATCCCACAATTGGTCTAGATCGTTAGATCTCATTAAATTGAAGATAGATGATTGTGGTTGATCCAGCAAGCGATCAGTTTAATTTGGATTGAGTTGTGACCATTGGATGTGAAATTGCCAGATCAATGGCAGGGATAGATTGCAGATATTGAAAGGAGAATTAAATATCATGTTAGTTCCAAACCAGGAATTATCTAGGACCGTCTGATCTTATATCTTTGAATATCAATGATTGTGGTTGACTCACCAAGAGTGTACAAATTCAAATTGCGGAGTTTGGGTGTCAAGTTAAATCACTCGCAAGTTCTGGTTCCGAAATCATCATTGACCGTTGATATGCTTTGAGTGTCTTCACAACCAATGGATCACATTTTAGTGGAAGGACGGGATAATCTAAAAGGGTTTATAATTTGATTATTTGAATTCTCATCAGTCATTAGATCATTCTAAGTGGAAGGACAGGATAATCCAAAAGAGTTGCATCGTAGAAAGATTGAGTCGTCAATATAAGATCCTGATCAATGAACAAGATTCACATCATATCTAAAGATGCGAGGAGGTTACACTCTTGAAATCTTGAGATTTGAAATTCATAAAATGTGAATTTTCGTTATCCATTGGATCATTCTAAGTGGAAGGACATGATAAGCTAGAAGTGTTGCATTGCAAAAAGATTAATCCGTCAATCTAAGATATTGATCAATGAACATGATTCACTTCAGATCTAAAGAAGCAAGGAGGTTACGCTCTGGAAAGATTGATATTTTAAATTCCCTAAATGAGAATTTCCATCAGTCATTGGATCATTCTAAGTTGAAGGATAGGATAAGCTAGAAGAGTTGCATCACGAACAGATCGATCCATCAATCTAGGATCATGATCGACGAACAACATGTACTTTGAATATAAAGATGTGAGGATTTTGTGCTCCGTAAAGTTTGAGATTTGAAAAGCCCGAAGCCTGGAAATTCGAAATGAATAAGGACCATCAGATCTGGGGAACATACGATGACCGTTAGTTTAGGGAGAACTAAGTCAGTAGACCATGTCAACAAGGACACATGGTAGACCACGTCTGAATACCATGTCAACATGGACATGTGACAGACCACGTCAGCAAAGACATATGGTAGATCATGTCAGAAGACCACATCAGAAAGTACACATGGAATAATCAGATGATGACATGTGTCAAGAGGAAACTGGCTCATGCCATGTCAACACATGACGTCAATAAGTTACGTCACTCCAAAATAATTACTTCTAGAGTTTCACCACTAGAAAATGAAAAAATATACGAAGTCCCGAATGTTGAAGTCCCGAAGTGGACACGAGACGTCTGATCTGAAAGATCACTTCAGGATCATTCTCATCTGTTGATCTACTCCAGTGGAAGGACAACGTAAGTTGAAATATTTGAATTCTGGAGACCCAAAGGAGATATCGACCGTCAATCTGATGTTAGGTGCACTCTCAATGATTGATCAAGATACAGTGGAAGGATAGTGTAAGTATAATAGCCGAATACCCAGAGTAAAAGGTGATCATCCATATCAATGATTGATTAAGTACTGGTTGTCAGATTAAGCCTTGTAAGAATAAAATATGACGATTGATCTGCTTTCATGAAATAAACGTAAACCATCCGATCTGTTTGGGAATTCTGATTCGGAATTTTTGAAAGGTTTTAAACCCAAAATTTCCAAAGGGAGAAATGTTGAAGTTATGAAAGTCATCCATTTTAGAGATTGAATCGTGATCGTTGAATTGATAAGTGCTCAAGCACTCGTTAAGCCTAGGCATATGGTCACTGCTAGTGATCACATGAAGGAAGGGGCTTAGAAGCCAAAGAAGCCATAATTGACTGGTTGTAATTGACAGATAAGACGAAGAGTTTGGACTACCAGAGAAGCTAAGGAATCTCAGGATAATGCCCATTGATGATGAACACACTGAGCATAACCACTAGAGATGATGAAGAGTTGCTATGATGATCAGGTAGAGGACTTGAAATGAGAAAAAGATGTAGAATAGAGAAGTGAGTGAGATTCCTGAGTGAGATATGTGGTGGCGAAGATGATATGTAGTGAACAACCTGTAGGGAAGAATAGTGACGTAGTGAAGAGCATGCAGAGGCATAGCCCATAGAAATTAAATGGTGCACGGAGCATAAAACACAGAACAACAAAAAGCACAAAGGAGGCATGCAGGAAAACACTAATGCAGGAAGAGAAGAGAAGGGTATAAAAACAGTGATGAGACTGGTAAGCCATTGATAAATATTGTATCACTATAATAAATTTAAGTAATCAAAGATTTATATTTTAGGGTGGTAGGGAGGTGCTAGGGAGGACTATTGTCCTAAGAGATTCAAGTGGGTGCTTGAACACAGGGAGTTGTAGCTTCCAGCTGGTTGCAGCTAGAAAAATTAGGGTGGTAGGGTGGTGCAATGGAGAACTATTGTTCTCTATTATATAGGTTGGTGCCTTTGTGACTGGAAGTTGGTGTTGGAACACTTAGGGAGTTGGTGCTTTCTTCTAGTGGGTGATAGAGAAACCAGAGAGTTGGTGCTCTCAGCAAGTTGTTGCTTGTAAAACAGAGGTTGTAGACTTAAGAGGAGTTGGAGCTCATAAGAATGATAATGTACATAAAATAAAGATTACTTATCATATCAAGAAGAATAGGTTTTTCCCTTTATGGGTTTCCTCAGGAAATATCTGTCTTTGTATATTTCATGTGTGTGATTGATGTTGAATATTCTATTTCTTACTTCCCTGCATTATTTTTATCATCATTGAGTGTTTTGTAAAGAGTTTAAAATGTGCATAATTGTTTAAGAATGGTAACAACTGATTCACCTCCCCCTCTCAGTTGTCCAACAATTGGTATCAGATTCAATTTCATTTATCTAAAGGTAGATCAGTAATATTAAACATGTCAAGCCATGAAGGAACTTCAGCCAATAAGGCCCCCATGTTCAATGGAACAAACGTTTCCTTCTGGAAAGTTAGGATGAGAACCTACATAATGGATTTAGGTGCAGATGTCTAGGATGTGGTAGAGACTGGTTATGTAAAGCCATTTTTACTAGCTAATAAGGATGACAAGCTAGAATTCATCTTCAATGCTAAGGATATGAATGTTATTTTGAGTGGGCTTGCAGAAGCAGAATTTGTAAAATTTATGCACTTAGAATCTACCAAAGACATGTGGGACAAACTCATTAGCAGTTATGAAGGTGATGAGAAGGTAAAGGATGCCAAGCTTCAAATCTACAGAGTACAGTTTGAACAACTACATATGGAAGAAGATGAAATTGTTGGGAAGTACTTTATGAGAGTTGAATAACTAGTAAATGCATTGAAAGCACTTGGTGAAAAAATTGAGGAAGCCTCTTTAGCTCAGAAAATTTTGAGATCTCTGCCAGATAAGTTCAACCCAAAGGTCTTTGCTATAGAAGAACTTAATGATCTAAAATATTTGTCTTTTGATCAAATTCTAGGAATGCTAACTGCATATGAAATGTGTTGGGTATGTGTTATATTCTTTGCATGTGTGTGTGTGTGGGTGCGTCAGATACGACAATTGCGTCTGACGATCCGTATCTGCTATTTTTAGCGGTTTTTGCTATTTTTAGCGGATTTTGCTATTTTTAGTTGATTTGTAAATTAATCCCGGATTAAGGGATTAGGGTTTTGGTATCTACGGAATACCTAAAAACATGTATATATTGTATGGTGAATGGTGAAATTCGATATAATGAAAAAGAAAGGTTTTCCCGGTTGAGGGTTTCCGGTAAAGATCACTGTGTATTCTGTGTATGAGCCATTGATTAATTTTTGTATTGCTTAAGAATATATATGCATCGCAGGTTTAAAACTTACAAAATGAGGATAGGTAAATATAAATCCACCACTAGAGAAGCATTTTTTAAACTAGATAAGAATGAGGAATCTAATATTGATAAAATTGAAGAAAAATTTGTGAGAAGACTAAAGAAAGGATCAGGAAAGCATCAAGGAAATTTTCCCTTCAAGTGTTTTAACTATGGAAAGATATGTCACTTTGCATATAAGTGTCCACACAAGAAGAAGGATCAGAATTTTGAATGTGAAAAGAAGTACAAACCTAAGATATTTGGTAAAAAGAAAAGTTTATGTGTAAACAATGATGACTTTTTAGAAGACACAGATAGTGAATCTTCCTATGAAGATAAGGTTAATGACTTTATGCTTATGGAAAAACAGGATTATTATAATAAATACACAGGAAGTGATGTTAATGATGAATAAGTTGTGGTTGATATGGAAGGTGAACTAATCAGCTCTTTAGAAGAGATTAACAGACTCAAACTTAAGAAGAGAAAACAAAAACAGTTGTTGATGCAGTTTGAAAAGAATGGTAAAAAACTTGATGAAGACTTTGCCTTTCTAAAAGTGGAGTTAGAAGAGGCAAAGAAAATAGAAGACATTTTGAAACAATAGTTATCGAAAAATAAGGCAAGATGTGAAGCCTTGGAAGAAGAGGTAGTAAAAACCAAAAAAGATATGGAGAAGTTTAAAGCAATGTATCTCCAAAATATTCCAAGAATTAAATCCTCAGCAAAACTAAATGACATTCTGAGAAAACAAAGATCTCCTTTGTTGAAGACTAGTTTAGGTTATGTAAGTGGTTCAAGGAACAAACAGACAGAAAGCAAAGAGACAGTAAAGATGATCAAGTTCCAAGTCAGCAGACAATTAGACCATGTGAGTACTCTGTCAACAAAAGCTAATCAAGATAAGATGATTCTTGATAAAAAAAAAAGATATCAGAAGATGGAGCAACAAATACCAAGAAGAAGGCCATCCTTTAGGTACCAAAATTTAGTCCATGGTTACTATTTTTATTGCTCTAATTTTTGTCATAAGATTGCAAATTGTCAAATTAAGTTTAGAGACATGCAACTGAGGAGATCAAGAAATAAACAATCTTTGCAACATAGAACTAAACAACCAATGAGTAGACAAAGTTGCACCAATCACTTTGATCTATTGAACAATGAGTTAGAATGCTATAACTATCATAATTTCGGCCACAAAGTTGCAAACTTCCATCTATAGAATTACAAAATAGATACAAAGATAAAACCCTTAGCTAAAAATGCCAGCACATGGAAAAAGAAAGATAGTGAAAATTGTGGTCTAGTACTTTCAAATCAAAGAAAAAAAGACCCCTGGTATATAGACAATGGATGTTCCAAGCACATGACTCGAGACAAGGATAAGTTTATGTCTATAAGTAAAGGAAAAATAGGAAATGTGACTTTTGGAAATGATGAACTAGGTAAAATCAAGGGTAAAGGGATGGTGAGTTTAAGTAATGGCAAAGAAAAATCCCAGGTTGTCCTTCTTGTATATGGGATGAAACATAATTTTCTCATTGTAAGTCAAATGTGTGACAGAGGATGTGAATTGGTGTTCACTTCCAAATATTGTAAGATAAATTTAGTAAACTCGGGACAAGTGGTGGCTAAAGGCATAAGGACAACTAATAATGTATATGTGATGAAAGAAGTTAGAGAATAGTGTCATCTAAGAAAACATGATGAGATTTGGTTATGTCATAGGAGACTTGGACATCTAAACTTTAACCACTTAATCAAGCTCAAAAATATTGAGGCAGTAAAAGATCTTCTAAGAATATCAAAACCACAATATTCTGTGTGTAAACCCTACCAAGTAGGAAATCTAACCAGGACAAAGTTTAAATAAAAGAACTCTACTTCAACAAAGAAACCAATCCAATTAGTTCATATGGATTTATGTGGACCATTGAGACAAGAAGGTATAGGGAAGGAAACCTACTTCATGTTCATCATTGATGATTTCTCCAGACTCACTTGGGTTTCTTTTCTCAAAGAAAAAGTTGAAGCATTTGATAAATTTAAAATATTTAAGGCTTTAACTGATAATCAAACAGGCAACAGATTAAAGGTTGTAAGATCAGACAGAGGAGGAGAATTATTTCAAGTGATTTCAAGGAATTTTGTGATAAACATGGGATCAAAAGAGAATACAAAATCCCAGGAACTCCACAGAAAAATGGAGTATTTGAGAGGCAAAATACAACAGTTCAACAAATGTCTAGGTCAATGATGAATGAGAAGAACATTGGTCAAACCTACTGGGTAGAAGCAATGCACACAATAATCCATATTCTTAACAAATCTCACCTCAACCCACATAGTGACAAGACACCTTATGAATTGTGGCATGAAAGACCTACCTCAATCAAACACTTCAAAGTCTTTGAGAGTAAGTGCCACATAAAGAATAATAGTGAAAATCTTGGCAAGTATGATGACAGAGCAAATGAAGGAATCTTCTTAGGGTATGCTACAAACATTAAAGGATATAGATGCTATAATAAGAGACTGCAAAAATTGGTTGATTGTATTGACATAAAAGTTGATGAAGGAGTCCTAGTAAGAGAGGTGAGCAATATTGAATCAACAACAAAGGATATAGTTGAATTTGAAGATGAGCAGGTCCAAGAATCATAAAAAGAATACTTAGAGTCAAATGAATATGCAAATACTCAGGCAAACTCAAATCAACATACAACATCAAATCCTTCCTCCAAAATTACTCAAAAGAATCATCCTGCAAGTCATATAATTGGTGAGAAAGACAAAGGTATACAAAGCAAGAGAAGGATAATCAAAGACACCAAGAAATCACATATAGCCTTCATATCCATGGTGGAACCCAAGAACTTCAATGAAGTTAGTGAAGATGAAAATTTGTTAAAATCAATGAATGAAGAACATGATCAAATTGAGAAGAACAATACTCGAGACCTTGTTCCTAGACTTGCAAATATGAATGTAATTGGCTCCAAATGGTTGTTTAATAATAAAATGAATGAACAAGAACAAACTATTAAGAATAAAGGCAGATTGGTCTATAAGGGGTATGCACAAGTTGAAGGACAATATTTTGATGAAACGTTTGCACCAGTAGCAAGATTGGAAGCCATCATAATGGTTCTAGCCTATGCATGTCATAATAACTTTAAAGTATATCAGATGGATGTTAAGTCATATTTTCTTAATGGAGACCTAGAAGAAGAAGTATACATGGAGAAACCTAAAGGATTTTCACTGAAAGATAATCCTAACTATGTATGTAAGTTGAAAAAGGCATTATATGGACTGAAACAGGCACCACGAGCCTAGTATCATAGACTGGACAAATTTCTATAGGACAAAGGGTTGAAAAAAGGTATTGTTGATAGTATTCTATATATAAAGTTTGAAGGTGATGATTTATTAGTTATTGTGGTTTATGTAGATGAAATTATCTTTGGATGCATTAATGACCTTTTAGTTTAGTGGTTTGCTAATTCAATGTAGACTGACTTTGAGATGTCCATGATAGGAGAACTATCATATTTCCTTCGTTTGCGAATCAATCAGAGTTCTACAGGGATATTTATCTCTCAAGAACAGTATTTGAAAGATATTTTAAAGAAGTTTCAAATGGAATATTCCTCTCCTATTAGTACACCGATGGTGGTTGGTTTCAAGCTCGGTAAAGATGATATTTCACCTATTGTTGATCAAAGAACATATCGATCAATGATAGGAAATATTTTGTACATCATAGCATCTCATCCTGATATAATGAAAGTTGTTGGAATGGCAGGTAATTATCAATATTCCCCTAAGCAAAGTCATCTAGCAACTATCAAGATGATATTCAAACATTTGAAGGGTACAATGATCTATGGTCTTTGGTATCCTAGAAATCAGAACTTACAATTAACTGCATATTCAGATATTGATTGGGAAAACTGTTTGGATGAGAGAAAGAGCACCAGTGGAGGTGAATTCTTCTTAGGTGATTCGTTAGTAGCATGGCTTAGTAAGAAGTAGGGATATATTTCATTATCAACTATAGAGGCAGAGTACATTGATGTTGCTACTTGTTGCACTCAAATTTTATGGATGATACAAACTCTTGGAGATTTGAAGGTAACTTATACTGATCCAATTCCACTTCATTGTGATAACAACAACACCATTAGTGTCTCAAAGAATCATATTCTCCATTCAAATATGAAGCATATCCCAATAAAGTATCATTTTCTCACAGAGCAGGTTACAAACAAAATTGTTAAGTTGAATTATATTCCTTCCATAGAACAAATTGTAGACATATTTACTAAACCCCTAGCCAAGACACCTTTTGAATATATTCATCAGAAGCTGGGTGTCATCCCTACTCTCACCTAAGAGATTCCATTATATTAGGGGGAGTATGTATTGGTTTAATATCTGATACCTATGAAAATTAATGCAACAACTCAAGGGGAGCATGTTTTCTTTGACATTGATGTCAAAGGGGGAGAAAAGGTTTGGTCTAGATGCTATAGCTGGAGGTCTAAGAAGAACAGTGCATCCTTTCAGGGTTTCCTTCAATTCCAAAGGGTGATATTGTTGGCATATTCTACAAGAAGAGTGTGTCTATCATTTATGGAAAGAACAACAACGTCTCTATGTAGAGATCAAAGATCAGAAAGAACCGAAAGCTCGGGAGGGTTAGTGAATGAATATCTAAGATCAAGGTGAGAAGCTTCATCAGTCATCTGATAAATAAATCGACCATGTTGATCGTATCATATTATGGAAATTTATCATATGAGTGACCGTGGGCTTGAGGATCGTGACAGTCATATCTGCAAGCCAGATCAACAACAGGGATAAATTGTGGGGAGAGAAATAAGAATTAAAGAACTCACTAATTCTAATCCCACAATTGGTCTAGATCATTAGATCTCATAGACTCAGAGATCGACGACTGTGGTTGATCCAACAAGTGATCATTTTAAGTTAAATTGAGTTGTGACCGTTGGATGTGCAATCTCCAAATCAAGGACAAGGATAGATTGCATATATTGAAAGGAGAATTAAATATTTCTCCAGTTCCAATCTTGGAATTAGGCAGGACCATCAGATCTTATAGCTTCGAAGATCGACGATTGTGGTTGACTCACCAACAGTGCACAACTTCAAATTGCGGATTTTGGGTGTCAAGTTAAATCACTCGCAAGTTGTGGTTCCACAATTATCATTGATCGTTGATATTATTTGAGTGTCTTCATGACCGTTGGCTCACATTTTAGTGGAAGGATAGGAGAAGCTAAAAGGTTTGATAATTTGATTATCTGAATTATCGTTAGCCGTCGGATCATTCTAAGTGGAAGGAAAGGATAATTGAAAAGAGTTTCAACATAGAAATATCAAGCTATCAATCTAATATCCTGATCAATGAACAAGATTCACTTTGGATCTAAAGACGCGAGGAGGTTACGCTCTTGAAAACATGATATTTGAAATTCCCAAAATGTGAATTCCAGTCAGTCGTCAGATCATTCTAAGTGGAAGGACATGTTAAGACAGAATATTTTCATCTAAAAAATATCGAGCCATCAATCTAAGATCCTAATCAAAGAATAGGATTCACTTCAGATCTAAAGACACGAGGAGGTTATGCTCTGGAAAGCTTGAGATTTTAAATTCCCGAAATGTGAATTTCTGTCAGTCGTTGGATCATTTTTAGTAGAAGGATAGGATAAACTAGAAGATATGCATCACAGACAGATCAATGCATCACTCTAGGATCATGATCGATGAACAACATTCACTTCAGATATAAATATGTGAGGAGGTTACGCTCTGGAAATTTTCATATTTGAAAAACCCGAAGCTTGAAAATCCAAAATGAATAAGGACCATTAGATCTAGGGAACATATGATGACCATCAGTTCAAGTAGATCTACGTCAGAAGACCATGTCAAAAAGGACACGTGGAATACCATGTCATCATGGACATGTGAAAGACCACGTCAGAAAATACATATGGTAGATCACGTCAGAAGACCACATCAACAAGTACACATGGCATAATCAGATGATCACATGTGTTAAGAGGAAACTAGGGAATTCCATGTCAACACATGATGTCAATAAGTTATGTCACTCCAGAAGAATTACTTCGGGAGTTTCACCACTAGAAAATGAATAAATCTTTGAAGTCCCAAATGTCGAAGTCCCAAAGAGGACACAAGACGTCCAATCTGAAATATCACTTCAGGAGCATTCTCATCTGTTGATATACTCTAGTGGAAGGATAACATAAGTTGAAATCTCTAAAGTCTGGAGACCCAAAGGAGATCGCAACCGTCAATTTGATGTCAGGTGCACTCTCAACCATTGATCAAGATACAGTGGAAGGATAGTGTATGTATAATAGCTGAAGACCTAGAATAAAAGTTGGCCATCCATCTCAATGATTGATTAAGTCTCGATCATCAGATTAAGCCTTGTAAGAATCAAATCTGATGATTGATCCTTTTCTGCGAAATAAATGTAAATCATCTGATCTGTTTGGGAATTCTGGTTCGAAATTTTTGAAAGGTTTTAAACCAAAAATTTATGAAGGGAGAAATGTTGAAGTTACGACAGTCATCCATTTCAGATATTGAATTGTGACCATTGAACTGATAAGCACTCAAGAGCTCATTAAGCCTAGGCATATGTTCATCTCCAGTGATCACGTGAAGGAAGGGGCTTAGAAGCCCAATAAGCCATAATTGAGGGGTTGTAACTGATAGAGAAGACTAAGAGTTTAGACTACCATATAAGCTAAGGTATCTTAGCATAACGCCCATTGATGATGAACACACTGAGCATAACCTCTAGAGACGATGGAGATTTGCTATGATGATTAAGCAGAGGACTCGATGTGAGAAAAATATGCAGAACAAAGAAGTGAGTGAGATTCTCGAGTGACCTATGTGGTAGGGAAGATGAGACGCAATGAACAACCTGTAGGGCAGAACAATGACGTAGTGAAGAGCATGCAGAGGCATAACTCATAGAATGTAAATGGTGCACAAAGCATAAAACAATAAAAAATAGAAAGCACAAAGGAGGTGTGCAGGAAGACACTGATGCAGGTAGATCAGAGTAGGCTAGTAGAATAGTGATGAGACAAGTAAGCCATTGATAAATATTATATCACTGTAATAAATTTAAGTAAGAAAAGATTTATATTTTAGGGTGGTTGGGAGGTGCTAGGGAGGAATGTTGTCCTCATAGTTTCAAGCGGGTGCTTGAACATGGGGAGTTGTAGCTTCCATCTAGTTGCAGCCAGAAAAATCAGGGTGGTAGGGTGGTGAAATGGAGAACTATTGTTCTTTGTTATACAGGTTGGTACCTGTGTGACTGGAAGTTGGTGATTCCATCTAGTTGGTGTTGGAACACTTAGAGAGTCGGTGCTTCCTTCTAGTGGGTGCTAGAGAAACCAGGGAGTTGGTGCTCTCAGTAAGTTGTTTCTTGTACAACAGAGGTTGTAGCCTCAAGAGGAGTTGGAGCTCATAAGAATGATAATGTACATAAAATAAAAATTACTTATCATATCAAGAAGAAGAAGTTTTTCCCTTTATGGGTTTCCTCAGGAAATCTCTATCTCCGTATATTTCATGTGTGTGATTGATGTTGAATATTATATTTCTTACTTCCCTGCAGTATTGTTATCATCGTCGAGTGTTTTGTAAAGAGTTTAAAATGGGCATAATTGTTTAAGCATAGTAACAATTGATTAAACCGCCCCCTCTCAGTTGTCCAACATTTAAGACTACAACCATACAAATAGATGTCCCTCAAGAAAGAAAAGAAGGATAATAAATTATCACCAAAGTACTATGGCCCTTATAAGGTGTTGCAAAAGATTGTTACTATGGCATACAAATTAGAGTTGCCTGCATATTCACAAGTACACCCAATTTTCCATGTTTCATTCTTAAAGAAGGTTATAGGTGACAAGATCCTAGTTCAAACTATATTTCCAGAACTTGATGAGGAAGGAAAAATCATATTGGAGCCTGAAGCCATCACTAGCACAAGAATTTTCCAGTTGAGGAATAGATCCATTTCAAAGTATCTCATTAAATGGAGGAAACTACTAGCTAAAGATTCCACTTGGGAAGATTAGTATTTTATATAGAATCATCTAGAGTTACTCAAGTGTTGTGAAAAACACTTGTCTCAAGGGGAGGGGCATGTTAAGCCCTAAATAGTGGATCATTACCCCTTAATTGGGGCATATTACATTAGTAATGTTATTTTATTTATGTTATTCTATCCATTAGTTGTAATTGTAACTCCTAGTCTCCTATATATACCAAGGAGACATTTTCATTTGGAATCATCTTGTATTTGGACATTTATGTGGGCATAAGGAGGTTGCCCCCTCGAAGAGGCTTATTATCTGAATTTCTCTCTTTTTTAAGGCGTTTAGTACTTATTATGAGGTTTTTCTATGCTATATTGATATTTGGTTCTTAACATAAAAGATGCATCTTCTAGGTAAGATAACCAAGATATAACCCTTGTTGTCATTGAGAAGCGATTTTTTTTTCTTGTGTGAAAAGAGTTTTTTTTTAGCACCCTATCCAAGGCCATCAACAAAAACAACAACAATCCTCCTTATGAACATTACAATATGTTTTGCTAGACCATTTGGTTAAAAGTTGTCTTACTAAGTAAGAGGTCTTGAGTTCAAGTCTCTCTTTTGTTACTTTTTTTTTTAAAAGTCCATGCTAAAATTGTAAAGTGTATTTCACTTCAAGTATAAAAGTGAATCACTATAAGTAGTTTTAATATTTTATTTTAGAGTTATTTATTTTGCATGCATTTTTTCTTTCTAAAAGTGATCCCCAATTGTCTTTATAAAAGTGGGTCACTTCATAAAGCAACTTACACTACCACATGGTCCTTTGGTTACCATTTATGCCTTTTTTTAAAAGGGCATAACTCTCACATACAGAGTCCATTTTTAGTTCCCTTTTTTTTAAAACCACATAACTTTTTGAGATTTTTCCATTCAGATCATCAGTTTCAGTTTTTAAATCAGTGTTATATGCATATTTAATATGACTTCTACAAGTAATCTCTTACTTACCAACACCAACTACTTCCAATGGAAATCCCATATGGAGGATTTATTAAGAAGTAAAGGCTTGTACTGGATTACCTTGGGAAAGGAAACAAAAGCCACTGATGTTGATAAGAAATCCAAATGGGATAATAGGAATGGCAAAGCATGTGGATTAATCAGAATGTCCATCTCTTCTAATTTAAGGTTCCACCTTCAATAAACCGATCAACCTAAAGGTACTTGGGACAATATTGAATCTATGTTTGGTAAACACAATATTATTCAAGCACAACAGATAGAAAATCAAGTACTGACTTTAAGTCCAAATGATTTTTCTTGCATTGAAGACTATCTGTCTAAGTTTAAAACACTCAGACTTTTATGTGAAAAATGTAAGATAAAGATAGAAGAAGATCGTTGCATCTATCTTATACTTTCTAATCTAGGTAGCGCATATTATGTGTTTGTATCCACCTTTTATGCCATGCAAGAGGCTCTAGGGGAAGATTATAAAAACCCCAGTCTTAAGAACTTTTGTGATGCTTTGATTAGAGAGAAAGATAAGCTTGTACAACTTGGAGTGATCAACACTGCAGGTACCTCCAATAAAGCCTTAGTTGTCCATCATAAAGATATAAAACCCAAGAATACCAAGAAGCAACATCCTTGCCACAACAACAAGAAATATAAGGGTCCCAAACCCACTCAGACAGCTTTCGCTCCTAATGGAGACAAAGGAGAAAAATATAAAAATAAGAAGACTAACATAAATTGCAACTTTTGTGATAAATATGGTCATGATGAGTCCAAATGTTTCAAGAAGATGACAACTTTAGAAGCAGTGATGAAGAAGCACAACATCAATATTGATTCTACTTCTTTTTATTCTCATGGAAATTCACTTTTAGATTCTGGTTTCTCCTTCAATACAACTTCTACTTCTACTTTTGATGAGTAGCTTATTGATTCTGGAGCATCTTATCATATGGCTAAGGATAGAGCCATATTTTCTACTCTAAATGAATGTAACACCAAGAAAATATTTGTTGGTGATGATAGATCTCTTAGGGTTGAAGGATATGGAACATTTCAAGTAGAAAATGGTCATTTCAATGATGTATTATGTGTTCCAAGTCTTTATTGTAACATTCTTTCAGTATATCAAATCACTCATTCAGGTGAAGGTAAAACCGTAGAGTTTTCACCTCACCAAGTTGTAATCAATGATCTAAAAGATCCTAATCATGTTCTTGCAATTGGAATTTCTGATGATATTTTCAGGTTGTACAAATTTGACAACTTTGGGTCATCATATTTTTCATCTATTTTTGTTGCTCATAGCAATAACTTGAGCAAACTTTGCCATGAGCAGTTTGGTCATATAAACTATCACTCATTGCAACAACTATGTAATCAATAGATGGTGACTAATCTTCCTCTTGTTTCATGCAAAGATGGTGTTTGTGTCGGTTGTGTTCTTGGAAAAAATCATCGAGACAATTTTGACAAACGTGCCTCTTAACATGCCTTGGTTCCTTTGCATATTGTTCACAATGATTTTTTTGGTCCACTTTCTTCTCCTTCTTTTTCTAGGTGAAAGTATTTCTTAACTTTCATTGATGACTTTTCTAGACGTACTTGGGTTTACTTCTTAAAACTTAAGAGCAAATTTTTTTACAAGTTTTTGGCCTACAAGGCCCTTGTAGAAAAGCAATCTAGGCATCAAATTCAAAGGTTAAGAATAGATAACAGATGCAAATATGTGAACAATAATTTTACAAGTTACTGCACTACATAGGGAATCCAAATGCAACACATTGTTCCATATACACCACAAAAAATGGTGTTGTTGAGAGAAAGAACCGCACATTAAAAGAAATGGCTAATTGTATGATCCAATCTAAGGGATTAAGTCTAAAGTATTGGGTGGAAGCCATCAACTATGAAAATTACATAGTAAATGACACTCCCACAAAGGCTCTTAAAAATATAACACTGGAAGAAGCTTGGACTAAAATTAAACCAGATGTAAGTCACTTTTGTGTATTTGGCAGTATATCATGGGCTCACATTCCTGATGAGAAAAGGAAAGCATTGCATCCTAAAAGTGAGAAGTGTATATTTGTTGGTTATTTTGAATATGTCAAAGGTTACAAACTTCTTCAAACACATTGTAATGAAATTATTATGAGAAGAGATGTTAAATTTAATGAAAATCTCTTGTCTTGCGGTCCTAATTTAGCGCTTGTTCCTTCTTTAGCCTGCAAGTCTAATTCAGCAGTTATGCCTTCTTTGGCCTGCGAGCCATATTTGAGGTTTGTTCCTTCTTATTTTTTGGTTTCTTCTTCAGATGATCATAGTGAGGATGAAAATCCACCTTTGCCTACTCACCTTCCTCCAGATGAGTCCTTTGAACTTGAACTAGCACTGATTCCACTGCTTCCTAGATGGGTTCGTTCAACACAAGAAGCAACCAGTGATATTGTCGATGATCCTTCAGATCAACATCAGACATGTTCACAGTTCCAACAAGACTCTTCTCTTTTGGCTGAAGTTTCAAAAACTCATGATCCAGAGACATTTGCAGAAGCTTCAGGTCATCCAGATTAGGATGCAACAATGAATGAAGAGTATCGTTCTATAATGGAAAATGATACTTGGGATCTTGTACCTCTTCCAAAAGGAAGAAAACTTGTTAGGTGAAAATGGGTCTATAGAACTAAGTATGCATCAGATGGAAGTGTTGAAAGACACAAGGTTCGGATAGTTTCCAAAGGATTTTCCCAAGTTTAAGGAATTGACTATAATGAAACCTTTGCCCCTGTAGCAAAAATGAATTCCATCCACCTTATTCTTTCCCTTGATGCCTCACATAAATGGGAGGTCCATCAAATGGATGTTAAATCCTCCTTCTTGCATGGAGATTTGTAAGAATAAATCTACTTTGAAAATCCTCCTGGCTATGTCCAGAATGACTCTAACCTTGTTTGTCACCTTAATAAATATCTCTATGGTCTCAAGCAATCTCCTCGAGCTTGGTATGCCAAAATGGCTAGCTTTCTTATTGCCACTAGATTCTCTAGATGCCATTTTGATCCTAATGTCTATACCAAGAAAGTAGGAATCCATCTAATAATCCTTGTCCTTTAGGTTGATTACCTTATCCTTACTGATAGTGAATCAAAAATTTTAAACCATTCAAAAACCATATTTAAGAAGAAATTCGAAATGACAGACTTAGGATTTTTACACTATTTCCTTGGACTCCAAGTTTTGCAAACCAACGAAGGAATTTTTCTTTCCCAGTATAAGTATGCTTGCGAACTTCTTCGTCGCTTTCACATGGATGATGGTAAACCAACCCCTTCTCCCCCATTTCTGCTTCTACCTTCTATGATTTTATGTTGTCTTTGAAATACTTCTTTTGATATTCTATATTTTCTTCGATCTTTCTGGCTTCTTCTAGCTGAGTTCTTAATTTCTCGATGATCTGTTGGGATTCTTAAAAAATGTGAACACTTTCCTTTTATTTCATCAATTCTTTCTTGAGTGACTTGTTTTCTTCTCTTAGTTCATTTAAAGCACTAATCAATTCTTTGGTGATTATGTACTCTTCATCTTCTGAATCTATTTGACATGGTGAACATAATTCTTCTTGATCTGTATCTGCATCTTCTTTGGAATTTTATGAATCTACGATGGGTGAAGAATATATGTCATGTAACTTATCCCAAAGTTATTTGGTTGATGAACATTTACCAACCTTTTCTCTTATCAACTTAGGTAATCCTTCCCAGATGAAACCCATTTCTATTTTGTTATTATTCTTCAATTCCTTATTGGTTGCAGTCTTTGCCCTTTTTGAACTATCATATCCTATAACAACTGATAGACAAATATAATGTCCATGTGCCTGTAAAAATACTTATGTCTTTCTACTTCACATCTCATACTTAAAACCATTATGACCATTAAACATTGGTACTCCATTCTCAAAATAATCCATGATCTTCTTCCAGTGGTTAAACTGTTTCTTGAAGGAATTGACTTTGATACCAATTGTTGGATTATTGATAGGGGAGATGAATCAGTAATAGATCAATCTAATCCTTTTGAACCATAAAATGAAAGTGTTATATTAATGTAGAATTACCATTCAATAGTTGCAGAGTAAATAAACAATGAACAAATAAGCAATCACAAAAATACACAGTACACCAGTGTTTTACGTGGAAAACCAAAGCGGGAGAAAACCACAGAATAATTTTTCTTATATGTCTTTAAGAATTAAATTCATTGGAAGCACCAACTTGCTTTGTTTTCCAGCTACAACTAGAAGGAGGCACCGACCCCCTAGTTTCTCAGGATACAACCTGAGGGAAGCTCCAACTCACCAATTCTCTGGATACAACTAGAAGGAGGCTACAACCCCCTATGTTCTCCGGCTACAACAAGAAGGTGGCTACAATCACCTATCCTTTCCCTATCCAACCGTCCTGATGTATAAGTAGAATGATGGAGCCACTGTCATACTATCACTGTGATATATACTGATGTAAACTTGTACCAATAAACCTGCACCAAGCGACCTGTACCAATAAACTAAACCATGTATCGACCATGCATCAACTTGTCCCTCAATCTGTAATCAATATGTACCATAAACAAGTTCATAAACCATGCACCAACCTGTACCAAACAAGCTGTAATCAACAACTTATCCAAACAACCTATCACAATAACCTTTATCATCAATCTTATCAACCAAATCATATCTACTCACCAAGATCAATCATCGAGACAACTCTCAAATATGTGCTTCAACCAAGCATAAAACAACAACTCATAATCATCACCAAGATCAATATGTTCTTCTAATAATATACCAATACAAGTATGCTACATCATCCATAAACCATGTGTCAAAAAAATACTACTTAACAAGTGCCTCCAACCATGTACAAAGTATGTACCAATCATGTATCAACTACTCATGAACTATGACTCATCAAGAAGTACAAACATCATCAACTATACACCTTATGTATGTGCCAAATAATCAACTACTTGTCTCAACCATCTATCCAACATGTACCTCAAAACAAATCCCTCATCAATTTTATCATCCAAATCTAATTTGTAACTCTGTAATAGACATTGTGTATATGATCACATACCTGCAAACCTTCCTTAACTTGAATAACAAGAGACTATCATTTTCATCAAAATTTACTTTAGTCTTGCATGATTAGTTTTTGGATTAGTCTGTTGATTAAGGTTGGTTTTCATTGATGTCAACCCTTGAAGAAAGTTCAGTGGCACAAATTTTTGGGTAATGGACCCAAGTTTGTTTGATGTATAATGGTTTGAGTTTTAGTATATTAGAAGGTAAGACTATTCTATATGGGTTTTACATTTCATGCCATTTTTGGTGGTAGGTGGAACATCACATAACTCCTCACGGTTAGAGAGCTATGGCCAAGTGAAGTTGCAGAACCCTCATGAGTCATTTAGAAGCCCCAAAAGGTCAAAGTAGTCAAAGTGGTTTAAGATATTTTTAGAAGGTAAATAATAAAGTGAACTGATGAGTGTAATATAATTCAAAGTGAATACATTAAATAATAAATTTAATGGAGAAATTACTAAGTTGACAAGTGGTTAGAAGTGGGTTATCCCTAAAATAAAGAAAGTGGTTTAAGATGGTTAGAAGGTAACCCCTTGAGGTAAAGTGAAGTGATGAGTGTACTATAAGTCAAAGTGGATACAAAATAAATTATTTAAATAATAAAGTTAATGGATAAATTACTAATTGGACAAGTTGTTAGAAGTTGGTTTACCCTAAAATAAGGAAAGTGGGTTAAGATGGTTAAAAGGTAACCCCTTGAGGGAGCTACATGAAAGTATAAATAAGAGGCAAGGATCTCTCATTTTAATCACACTTCATCATATTGAATATCTACAGGTGACTAAGGTAACCAAAGGATATCTTAGTCGAATTTCAGAGAGTAGGTGAAGTAAAGAAGGTCAAAATTCAAGGGAGGATAAATTATTTTGATGATGCTTTCTAAGGTATGTTATTTACAGGTCATGTCACCATTTTCACAATAAATTTTTTTCTAGAATCATTCAGACTGTGAAATTTATAGGCCATTGAGAAAAAATATCCATGTATATGTGGTACAAATTTTAGCTTGTGAGTCATTGTATTTTTGGAGTTACACTCTGTGGAAAATAATGTTTATGGCTAGTCTTGAAACTAGTCTAAAAAATTTGTTTCAGGTAAAAATGTCATAACTTCTTCATAATAGATAAAAATAAAGTAAGCCCAAATTTGTTTGTTATAGTACATTCTATAGTATTCTATGTAAAATTTTTAGATCCATACAACAAATATTCTGTGTGGGGCATGCTTTACAAGTTCACTCTCTAGAATAATCCAGAATTCAACAAGGTATGTTATTTTTGCTATAACTCATTTTCTAAGAGGTTCCAAGTAGTGACACATGAAGGAATTGCATAAAACACACTGAAGAATATTATGTACTATTTTCAGATCTTTATTCATTATAGGTACATAGTTATGATTATTTCATGTTAGGGTTGTTGACTAATCCAAAACTAGTCATGTGATAATAAAGAAATATTTGATGAAAATGCTAGTCTCTTGTTGTTAAAGTTAAGGAAATTTTGCAGGTATGTGATCATATACACCAGTTCTATTACAGAGTTACAAATAGTATTTGGATGATGAAATTGATGAGGGATTTTGGTTGAGGTACATGTTGGGTACATGGTTGAGATAAGTAGTTGATGAGTTGGCACATACATGAGATGTATATTTTATGATGTTGGTACATATTAATGAGTCATAGTTTATAAGTAGTTTATATTGGTATGTAAAGGATATGCACAGGTTGAAGGAATCGACTTTGAAGAGACATTTTCTCGAGTTGCAAGAATGGAAGCAATCTGATTGCTTTTAGGTTATGCATGCTCCAAAAATATTAAAGTGTATCAGATGGATGTAAAATAAAATTTTATGAATGGGTAACTATAAGAAGAAGTATACATTGAACAACCAGAAGGATTTTAGTTGTTAGAGAACACAGATTATGTGTCTAAATTAAACAAGGCCTTGTACAGTCTAAAACATGCTCCTAGAGCATGGTACTCTTGACTGGATAAATATATACAACAGGAAGGGTTCAGAAAAGGAAGTGTAGACAACAACCTCTACATCAAGGTAAGTCAAGATAGTATTTTATTAATTGAAGTTTATGTTGATGATATTATTTTTGGTAGTGATGATGACAGGTTAAGACAGAAATTTGCAAAGGATATGCAGAATGAATTTGAAATGTCATTACTTAGAGAAATATCCTTCTTTTTGGGAATTCATATAAGTCAATGTAGCCAAGGAATTTTTATTTCTCAAACCTAGTATATTAGATAAATACTAAATAGGTTTGGAATGGAAGATTGCAAGCTAGTTATAACTCCCATGCAAACTAGTTGCAAGTTGAGAAAACATGATGATTCAAAGTATACAGATCAAAGAAAATAAAAATCAATGATTGGTAGCCTACTATATGTGATAGAATCCAGACCATATGTAATGCAGGCAGCTGGATAGGTGGTATGATTTCAAGAAGCACCAAAAGAATCACATGTATTAGCAATGAAGAGGATTTTCAGATATCTCAAACGAACATAAGAGTTTGGATTATGGTATCCAAAAGGAAAGGATCTATCACTTATTCCCTACACAAATGCATATTGGGAAGGTTGTATTGATGACCGACAAAGCACCAGTGGAGCAGGTTTCTACTTGGGTGAGTTTTTGGTATCATGGCTAAGCAAGAAACAATCATCAATATCTTTATCTACAGTCGGGACAGGGTATATTGCAGCAACAACATGTTCTACACAGGTTCTTTGGATGAAACAAACTCTGACAGATATATAGGTTGAGTATGATGAGCCCATTCCAATCTATTGTGATAATACAAACTCCAACAGTATCTCAAAGAACCCGATGATGCACTCCAAGATGAAGCACATTCCAATAAAGTATAACTTTATACATGAACAGGTTGCAGAAAAGAACATCAGGGTTGAGTATTTGGGCACAAAAGAACAAGTGGCAGACATATTTACAAAACCACTTCCACGGGAAGAATTTGAGTATCTTCGCCAGACTCTCAGAGTTATTTCTAATCCAAAATGAATTCTTTTTAATGATTATCTTATATGTCTTAGATTTACACGAGGAAACACCATAAATAGGAAAATTTAGTTAGGGGGAGTATCTTCGGATGGAAAAATTCCTTTGCCATTGATGACAAAGGGGGAGAGATTTATCAAATGAAGAGGATATAGGCATGGTTCCAGGGGGAGAATGAGTGATATTAATTCAGTATTGCATGACATGATTTTAGTATTGCATCAAAGTGTTTCCATCAATGCCAAAGGTAGGTATTGTTGATTAAGGTTGGTTGTCATTGATGTCAACCCTTAAAGAAAGTTCGTTAGCACAAAGGTTTGGGTAATGAAACCAATATTTTTTTTATGTATAATGGTATGAGTTTTAATATATTTTAAGGTAAGACTATTCTATATGGATAGTACATGTTATGCAATTTCCGGTGGTATGTGGAACATCACATAACTCTTCATGGTTAGAGAGTTATAGCCATGTGAAGTTGGAGAACCCTCATGAGTCATCTAGAAGCCCCAAAAGGTCAAAGTAGTCAAAGTGGTTTAAGATATTTTAAAGTGGTTTAAGATATTTTTAGAAGGTAAATAATAAAGTGAAGTGATGAGTATACTATAATTCAAAGTGAATACAAAATAAATTATTTCAAAAATAAAGTTAATGGAGAAATTACTAAGTTGACAAATGGTTAGAAGTGGGTTGGCCCAAAATAAGGAAAGTGGTTTAAGATGGTTAGAAGGTAACCCCTTCATGCAACGTGAAGTGATGAGTATACTATAAGTCAAAGTGGATACAAAATAAATTATTTAAATAACAAAATTTAATGGATACATTACTAATTGGACAAGTGGTTAGAATTTGGTTAACCCTAAAATAAGGAAAGTGGGTTAAGATGGTTAAAAGGTAACCCCTTGAGCAAGCAACATGAAAGTATAAATAAGAGGCAAGGCTCTCTCATTTTAATCACACTTGAGCATATTGAATATCTATAGGTAATTGAGGTAACTAAAGGATATTTAAGCCGAATTCCAGAGAGAAGGTGAAGTAAAGAAGGTCGATATTCAAGGGAGGATAAATTCTTTTGATGATGCTTTCTAAGGTATGTTATTTACAGGTCATCTCACCATTTTCGCAATAATTTTTTTTATAGAATTATTCAGACTGTGAAATTGATATAAAATTGGGAAAACATATCGAAGTAGTCATGACATTAATTTCAACTGGTGGGTCATTGTATTTTTGAAGTTACACTCCATGGAAAATAGGGTTTGTGGCTAGTCCTGAAACTCGTCTAAAACATGTGTTTCGAGTAAAAATGTCATAAATTATTCATAACAGATCCAAGTAAAGTAAGACCAAATGTGTTGGTTAGAGTACAGTCTATAGTATTCTATGTAAAAATTTCATATCCATAAAACAAATATTTTGTGCGGGGCATGCTCTACAAGTTTGCTCTCTAGAATAATCCAGAATTTTTGCTATAACTCCTTTTCTATTCCATAATTGCTATGCCATTTTTGCTATAACTTCTTTTTTAAGAGGTTCCAAGTAGTGACACCTGGATGAATTGCATAAACAAAATTGAAGAACATTTTTTACTATTTTCATATCTTTATTCATTACAGGTACATAGTTATGATTATTTCAACTTAGGGTTGTTGACTAATCCAAAACTAGCCATGTGAGACTAAAGAAAAGTTTTATGAAAATGCTAGTCTCTTGTTGTTAGTGTTAAGGAAGGTTTGTAGGTATGTGATCATATACACCAGGTCTATTACAGAGTTACAAATCATATTTGGATGATGAAATTGATGAGGGATATTGGTGGAGGTACATGTTGGGTACATGGTTGAGACAAGTAGCTGATAACTTGGCACATACATGAGGTGTATAATTGATGATGTTGGTACATATTGATGAGTCATAGTTGATGAGTAGTTGATACATGATTGGTACATACTTGGTACATGGTTGGATGCACTTGTTTATGGTACAGGTTGATTATAGGTTGATGCATGGTTTCGGTTTATTAGTACAGGTTGTTTGGTGCAGGTTGATTGGTACAGGTTTACAATAGTATATCTCAAAGTGATAGTGTGACAGTGGTTCCATCATTCTACTTCTACTTTAGGGTGTTTGGATGGGGCAAGGATAGGTGGTTGTAGCCACCTTCCAGTTGTAGGTGAAGAACATATGGGGTTATAGCCTCCTTCTGGTTGTAGCTAGAGAATTAGGGAGTTGGAGCTTCCCTCAAGTTGTAGCTTGAGAAACTAGGGGGTTGGAGCCTCCTTCTAGTTGCAACTAGAAAACAAAGGAAGTTGGTGCTTCCAATGAATGTAATTATTCAAGACATATAAGAAAAAGCATTATGTGGTTTTCTCCCGCTTTGTGTTTCCACGTAAAACACTGGTGTACTGTGTATGTGTATGATTGTTCATTTGTTCATTGCTTATTTACTCTGCAATTATTGGATGGTAATTCTATGTTGATATAACACTTGGATTATATGGTTAAAAATGATTAAATTTCTCTATTACTGATTCACCCCCCCTCTTAGTAATCCAACATAGTCAACAACCCTAACTTGCAAGTTCTCAGTTCATAGTCATCTCACCATTTTCGCAATAATTTTTTTTATAGAATTATTCAGACTGTGAAATTGATATAACATTGGGAAAACATATCGAAGTAGTCATGACATGAATTTCAACTTGTGGGTCATTGTATTTTTGAAGTTACACTCCATGGAAAATAGGGTTTGTGGCTAGTCCTAAAACTTGTCTAAAACATGTGTTTCGAGTAAAAACGTCATAAATTATTCATAACATATCCAAGTAAAGTAAGACCAAATGTGTTGGTTAGAGTACAGTTTGTAGTATTCTATGTAAAAATTTTATATCCATAAAACAAATATTTCGTGTGGGGCACGCTCTACAAGTTTTCTCTCTAGAATAATCCAGAATTTTTGCTATAACTCCTTTTCTATTCCATAATTGCTATGTCATTTTTGCTATAACTTCTTTTTTAAGAGGTTCCAAGTAGTGACACCTAGACGAATTTCATAAACAAAACTAAAGAACATTTTCTACTATTTTCATATCTTTATTCATTACAGGTACATAGTTATGATTATTTCAAGTTAGGGTTGTTGACTAATCCAAAACTAGTCATGTGAGACTAAAGAAAAGTTTTATGAAAATGCTAGTCTCTTGTTGTTAAAGTTAAGGAAGGTTTGTAGGTATGTGATCATATACACCAGGTCTATTACAGAGTTACAAATCATATTTGTATGATGAAATTGATGAGGGATATTGGTTGAGGTACATGTTGGGTACATGGTCAAGACAAGTAGTTGATAACTTGGCACATACATGAGGTGTATAATTGATGATGTTGGTACATATTGATGAGTCATTGTTACACATTATTTTCTTCATCCCTATGATCGTTAATGATGTAAACCTATCTATTGCCTTTAGAGGGGTCACAGTGGCCTGAGTTCCTGAAGAGAGAAAGAAGAAGAACTTTTCCTGAGAAAAGAAGTTGCATTTTCCTATATAAAAACCTTATAAAGAGAAATTTCCACAGGTTGCTATATAGGCAGGGTGCGGAAATGACACATTTCCGCAGGTTTCTATATAGCTAGGGTGCGAACTTTCCGCAGGTTGCTA
>CBVK0100154600.1:0-27483 GCA_900067695.1 Picea abies
TCTCTCTCTCTCTCTCTCTCTCTCTCTCTCTCTCTCTCTCTTGCAAGATTTGTGTAAATTTATAATAACTAAGTTCTCTTTACAGGTTTCATCAAAACTTTGCATGGTATTAAATCCCACAAGTTTCTAATAGCAAGGCACACAGGAACTCATTTTTAGGCATAGAAGATTGCAATAGTCGGAAAGAATGGAATTTCCATCGTTGACACTTTTTACACCACACAATTTTTTCAAGTGGAAGCCAAAGATTCTAATTCTTATTACAAGTAGAGGCTTATATCAAATAACCATGGAAATAGAAGAAAATATTGATTCTACTTATGGAAAAAATCACTTTTTCAACAGACAAGAGATGTCTTTCAGACTTATCTGCATGTGTGTTTCTCCTAAAATTTAGTATCATGTGATATTACTCTCAACTCTAGATGAAGTATGGACCAAATTGGAGGTTCTATTTAGGATAAAGGAATATTGTAAAGAATGCATGCAGGAGATTGACAAGAAAAATACAATAGAAAAGCCACTGGAAGAACAAACTTCTCAGTTTGAAGAGACTTTTGCATGTGTCATGCATGCATCTCTGAAGCCACATGCAGAGACTTCTACATGTGTCATGAATGCATCTCAAGTGACACTTATAGAGACTCCCATGCATGCATATCAGGAGACACATGCAGAGACTTTTGCATGCACCATGCATGTGTCTCAGGTGGAACTTGTAAATACTTATGCACACCCCATGCATGCATTTTAGAAGCCACATGCAGAGACTTATGCACATCCTTGTGTTCCATACATTCAAGATGATGACTCCTCCAATTCAGATATAATTTCATATCTGATTTCCAAATCTGATTTGAATGATATTGAGCATGTAGATGATGAGCCATATCAAAGACCCAAGTGGGCACAATTCATCCCACTGAAATTAGATTATCTTGCAGATAATCATTTCGATCCTAGAAGGACAAGATCTTAATTTGAGGGATCCACATGTTCTCACAACCACAGAAATAGTAATGCTCATTCATTGCTACATGGTTTTGGAATCTGACCCTCCAACCTATGCATAGGATGAAGGGAATCCATATTGGAAAACTAACATGAATGAAGGGGATTTGGACATTATTCCTTACAATAAGAGAAAGTGGGTATATGAAGCAATCTTTGTAATATTCTTAACTTGAAACAGATAACACAACAAGCAAATATACCTCAAGAATAACATGAACACTCAATAGAGAACAGAAATACAATATTGATAGCACCAAGAAATCTTTGTTCACTTGCCTCTTTGAGGGGGAAACCTTCAAAATGAGAAAATCTCTCTTATAATAATACTAAAGACAAAATTTCTCATACCTCATACTCTTGTTTATACTAATTCTATCTTCTAAAGAACATTCTAGAGGAAGATATTTCTAATCTTCTAAAGAACATTCTAGAGGAAGATATTTCTAGAAGTGGAAGCTTCTATTAGGTCTTCTTGCATTGACTTGTTCACCTTTATTTAATAGGCCTTATTAACTAATGTCAAACTTTATGACATGGAAAATATATCATGCTAACTAATGACCAACTAAGAGGGGTTAGGTTCAGATCCTAACATGCCCTCTCCCTTCAAAAATAGTTGTGTCCTCGAGGATGAAGATGTGGAAATTGTTGCAGTATGGCAGTTGATTCTCAAGTCGCATCTTCTAGGGACGCGTCCTTCCACTTGATCAACACTCCTTTGATAGTTTGACCATGCAAGTGACGCTTGCGCAAGTTGAGGATGAATTCTGGTTGCAGCAAATGGATCCTTCTTCATCTAATTCAGGAAGGATTGTTTGAACATTGCAATTTTGACCCACCACTTTCTTCAAAAAGAAAAAATGGAACACCAGCTGTATTTTCAAGGTAGCTAGAAGGGACAATTTGTAGGCAAATGGACCAATACATTTGATAATTTGATAGGGGCCATAAATTTTGGGTTTCAACTTGTGGTGGCCATGGGCTTTGAACGATGTTTGCTTGTAAGGTTGGAGTATGAGAAACACCTAATCGGCTTCTTGCAAAAACCATTCGGAACAGTGTTGGTCAAATTGTTGCTTCATACGATTTTGGGCCATCTAGAGGTTATCCTTCAGAGCCATGAGTGTAGCTTCTCTTCCTTGCAGTAACTTATGAATAATATAGACCTTTGATGTTCCTGGAAGATAGGAAGTTACTATAGGTGGTTGTTGGTCATACATCATTTCATATGGTGTCATTTTGGTTGGTGTATGATAGGAAGTGTTGTACCACCATTCTGCCAAGGTTAACCATTGTACACACCCATTGATGTTGTTTGTCTAAAGAAAAACAGTGCAAGTAGGTTTCCAAACATTTATTAACAACTTTTGTTTGGCCATCCATCTAGGGGTGGTATGTTGTGATCATGTTCAATTATTACCCTATAATTTAAACAATTCTTTCCAAAATGTGTTGGCGAAGGTTGGGTCACAATCAGACAAAAAGGAGGTTGGCATGCCATGCAGTTTGAAAATATGATCAATGAAAAATTGTGCTACCATAGCTGGCATAATAGGGTGTGGTAAGGCATAAAAAAGTGCATACTTGGAGAGGCAATATACCACGACCATGATGATGGGCTTGTTACCCACTTTTGGAAGGACCACTATAAAGTCCATGGAGATGTCAGTCCAAATAGAAGATGGAATGGGTAATGAATTTAGATCTCTTGGTGTCTTGACAATTTCACCTTTACTGCGTTGGAAAATATCACATTCGGTGACAAAGGTAAGGATGTCCTTCTTCATGCCTTCCTAGAAAAAGGAATGGAGAGCACGAGCATATGTCTTCTAAAATCCTGAGTGACCGACGAGATCAGATGAGTGAAACTCATTTAAGATATTGGGCTTGAGTGATGAAGTCGAAGACAGAACCAAGTGATCCTTATACTGGATGATATTGTCTTTCCAATTGTAGTCAGGGAGAAGGTTAAGGGGCTCTTAAAGCTGTTGAATTAGATGTGATATAGTTGGGCAGGTTAGCCACTCTTATCAAAATTCCTCAATCCAATTAGGAACTAGTAATGATAAGAAAAAGAGGGAACCTTCATCCTCATTTTGTCTTGAAAACGCATCTGCCATTACATTGATTTTTCCTTTTTTATATATGATTTTGTAACCATATCCCAACATTTTGTTCAACCACTTGTTTTGTTCCAGGGAGGATAACCTCTTCTCTAAGAAATACTTTAAACTATGGTGATCTGTTTTGATCTAAAAATGGCATCCCAATAGATATGGTTTCCAAGTGTGCATAGCATGGAGAATGGCCATCATTTCCTTTTCAGATGTATATTTTCCCAAATTGCGGCCACTCAAATTTTGGCTATTGAAAGTAAGAGGTCTACCTTCTTGTGTTAGAATTGTGCCAATACCAGTGTCAGATGCATCAGATTCCACAACAAAAGTTTTGTTGAAATCAAAGGCTACTAAGACTGGGGTAGTGCACGTGGTCTGCTTTAAATCTGTGAAGGCCTTCTCTGTTAAAGATGTCCAATGAAATGCATTCTTATTAAAAAGATTCATCAATGGCTGGGAAATTTTTCCATAGTGGTGGAAAAAATTTCGATAATAGCCTGTGAGGCCTAGGAAACCCTGAAGGAGTTTCCAAGGTTGTGGGTCTCGGACAATCCTACATGGCTTGAATATTTTTTGGGTCCAATCTTACCCACTCACGACCCACAATGTGTCCCAAGTATTCAACCTCACTCACCCCAAAAGAACACTTGGTATTTTTGACAAACAATTGATTGTCATGTAACAATTAGAGTACTTTGTCCACATGTTGTAGATGGGCATCCCAAGTGTCGTTGTAAATGAGGATGTCTTCAAAGAAAACAAGAGCAAAATTTTGAAGGTATGGATTCAAGATTTTATTCATGATACTTTGGAAGGTAGATGGGGAATTTCAAAGTCCAAAGGGCATTATCAAGAATTCATAATGTCCTTCATGAGTTCTGAAAGCGGTCTTCGAAATATCTACTTCATTCATTCGAATTTGGTGATAGCCTAAGCAAAGATATAATTTTGTGAAGAAACAGGCACCATGAAGTTCATCCAATGGATCATCAATGACAGGAATGGGAAACATATCCTTAATTTTCAATTTATTAAGGGCGCGAAAAGTTGGGCACATGCACCAAGAACCTTCTTTTTTTAAGACTGTCACAACAAGGGATGAATATGGGTTGGTACTTGGGAGAATTACAACGGCCTCCAGTAATTCCTGCACTATTTTTTCAGATTCATTTTTTTTAGCAAATGGATACTGGTAGGGACATACACTAAGGGGATGACTGCCAGGAAGGAGAGGGATGTTGTGATCATGCTCACCCCAAGAAGGGGGTGAGTCTGTGGGTGTATCAAAGACCCTATGGTGTTTTTCCAATACCAGCTGCATATCAGGATGTACTATTGGGGATGATTGATATTGTACTTGTATGGAATTAAGTTGAGAAATCACACGATGGTGGCCTTTCTTCAAGATTTTCTCCGTCCGATGAGAACTGATCATTTCTGGGGAGCCAGCTTGCAAGCCTCGGAGGGTATAAGTGTGAGCATATTGAGGGAAGCTCATATATAACTCTTGGTAATCCATGGTAATCAGTCCCAAGGTGCAAATCCATTCAACACCCAAGACAATATCACAACCACCCATGGCAATGGAAAACATGTGAGTTTTTCAAGTTATAATCGCCCATTTGGAGTTTGACATTCTCACAGCGGCCCCCACATTTCATTATACCACTATTAGCTATGATAATTTGAAAATTAGAAATTAATCTAACAAAGTAATTGACATCCTCAGCGACCCTACGATGAATAAAATTATGGGTGCTACCACTATCAATCAACACAACGACCGACCTAAGTTTGATGTATCCCTTGATTTTAATGTATGTGGAGCAGAAAAACTTGCTAGGGCATGGAAAGATATGATAGGTTCCTCCGGTTCCACATAAGGTGTGACTAGATCTAGAATGGGGGGAGTTGGTTGTGTGTCTTCGGAGTCTAGGGAATCATCTGATAGTCTTTCCTCGGAGTAGATGGGAGTTGACCCATCAATCTAGAAGAGTTTTTGTTCATGATATTTATGGCCTGGTAGATACTTTTCATCACAGTAATAGAAAAGCCCTTGCTTTCGACGTCCAGTCATTTCTGTTAGAGATACATTTTGACCTTCAAAGTTTGTCTCAGAGCAAGCGTAGCCACTGGAAGAGGACGGGTGGGAATGGACGAATGAGGGGGTTGGACCTGAAGAATGGTCTCATCCTCCAATGCTAATTTGCACACCTGCAACAAGGTAACGGGATGGTGCATGCAAACATGAGCCCAAATGGATTCCTTTAAGCCAATGAGGAAACATTCAAGATAGAACTCATCAGATAAGACCTTAATTCTGATAGCCAACTATTCAAATGGGGTGATGAAGTCGTATACTGACCTTGTTTGTCTCATCTTGGTGAGTTGTCCTAGAAAATGAGATTCCCTATAAAAATGAGCACAAACTGCTTTGGTGAACATGGTCCAATTTAGTTGTCCTGGATAGCATTCCTTATGCCATTTATACCATTACCAATGTTCTTGATCCAATTTCAGAACCCCCACATGGATTTTGGTCTCATCATCCTGAATATCATGGAGGGATAAGTAGTGTTCCATTTGGAATAACCACCCAGCCAAGTCTTATCCATCAAATTTATGCATCTCAACTTTGGGCACCTTATTCCAGGAATTTGGAGAACCCCAAGGGGAGTGGGAGAGATGAGTTTTCTCATAATGGGAAGAATGAGTATCCTCGTAGTCGTACTCAGGTTGTTTACCCTTTTTGTGCATCACCAATTCTTGGAATTGTTGGGTGAGGGAATTCAGGCTCTTAGTTAGTTGGTCCATGTCCATGCACATTTTGGTTACCTTAGTGTCCAAGTCTTCTAGGTTCTGATCATGGGAGTAGGGGCCATTGTGGAGGCTTAGGTAGAATGATACCTCAGCAATCAGCACCAGATAAGGATTCTATTAGGCTAGGTGGAAAATAAGGGTGTCAGGAAGGGGGGTTGGGTCCACAGAAAATAGGCTTAAAAGTGATAGGTGTCATGATAATCAGGACAAAGATAGGAATCCAATGGGAGAGGTCCCAAATGAGGGTGTCAGGAAGGAGGCTTGGGTCCAAGAAAAAAATAGGCTTAAAAATGATAAGTACCACTACAATCAGGACAAAGAGAGGAATCCAATGGTAGAGGTCCCAATTAAGAATGTCGATGGGACCACTATACTCTCCTTTTTTTCTTTTTTTTATACTCTTGTGGAGTTATACTCTGATCTGAACAATATTGCAGTGTCAAAATACCTAAATTCTTAACAGGAAAAAATGTGTAGTAATTTCACAGCCCGAAAGCAGGAGGAAAGGTTGCACAGCAATAGATCTCGGCTACTCCTGTTCTATTTCTTTCCTAAGGGGAAGGGTTTTCAGGGTTCCTATAGACAAGGGTTTTCCATGTGTTATAGCTCTCAGAAGTACAGGTTTGAATAGTAGTAATCAGTCCAATATCTTAGCGAACCAACTAAGAAGGCTCGACCACACCCTTAGTTGTACTACTTGATTGCCCATATACTAGAGAGTATCTTCCTGAGTTTTGTTCTTGGTGGAACTATAGCCGTCAGGTGGCCGATCGGTTGATCTAGGGATCGTTTCAGGATATCCTCGGGGTCTTTCGATTTACCATAGGTACGAGGAAGAGAAAAATTGTGTGTAGGTGTTGTCTGATGCACTACCACTCAAAGGGATACCAATAAGGGTTACAAGGGTGTCCAACAATGTGATATTAAAAACTTCTTGTCTTTTCTGCATACATGCTTCCCCAACCGCAGATTTATGTGTTGAATGACAGATCTTTGTAGTTTAAAGACATCAGAACACGTCTCTAGCCTACAAATTTCTAAAACAAAAATGGGTGCATGTTGGCCTGGGAAAGAGCTCTGATACCACTTGTAATATTCTTAACCTAAAATAGATAACACAATAAGCAAATATACCCCAATAATAACAGGAACATTTAATAAAGAGCAGAAATATAATATTGATAGCACCAAGAAAACATTGTTCACTTTCCTCTTCAAGGAGGAAACCTCCAAAATGAGCAGAGCACTTGTACAATAAAACTCAGGACAAATTTTCTCACACCTCCTCCTCTTATTTATATTAATTCTATCTTCTGAAGAACATTCTAGAGGACGATATTTCTAGAAGTGGAAGCTTCTATTAGGCCTTCTTACATTGACTTGTTCATCTTTATTTAATAGGCATTATTAACTAATGTTGTCCTTTATTACATGGAAAATATATCATGCTAACTAATGACCAACTAAGAGGGGTTAGGGTTGGATCCTAACAAGGGGACCCTTCGCAAATGCATGGGTGGTGGGGTTTTTCTAGCTATTGGTTGTCATGGTTAAAGATGGATCCAAATTGGAGTGATATTAAAATAATCATTTGGTGACATGAGGAAATTTCCCAATAAATTATATCTACACTATATAAAATCCCAGTTACATTGGGGGAAATGGATCAAGATTGGGTTTCCATGAGGAGTCTTCTAGATATTCAGATAAGGTGAATTGATGAGTTGGAGTTTGAAATCTAGCATGAAATTCTCTGTCACTTCCCTAGCATACAGTATTTGCTTAAATCAATCAAGGTGCAGATGTCTGGCCTCATGAATGTAACATGGTCAATTGCATCCAGGATCGTGTCACAACTCCTATGGACATAGAATATGGGACTCTTTAGCATGCCAAGGTACCATAAATGCAGGACTATGAATCTTCCCATCAATGAATGTTTTTCAAAATTCTCTTTCTCTTAGGCCAGTTCTTAAAAAAGGTTATCAATCAGTATGAGTGGGAAATTGATTTGGAAAGAGTCCCAAATTTTTCCCTTTTATCTCTAGAACTATGTATAAGCCTTCTGTCATTTTTTGTTGCTTTGTATGATTGTTTTTTTCCTTGGCACAACCCTCCATTATAATATATAAAGTTCAATTTTGTTTAAAAAAAACATTAATTGATGGAAATATTATATCATAAAAATAATAGTAAAGCTCTCCAGAAGCATGTCTTCGTCAATCAACTGAGGAGGAAAGAAACGTACTAGGTGTTTCAAATATTCAACCTCTTGGATAGGGAAAACACCCAGATGTTATACTTCTATAACTGGCACGAAGAATCGTTAATTCAACAATTGTAGAGTACTCAGACGGGAAATGTTCCAATAGGTCACAAAGTTCGGTCAATAAAATGTGCGTAAGAGATCAGAGAATAGCTTGGGGTTTACGCCCCCCAAAAAGAATTCATATCGTGGGGTTTGATGTTTTTATTATTATACATGAATACCTTTCGATAGGCAGTGTAAATAGCGATCGATTAGCATTGAATATATATTACCCTTTCTCGTTGACCATAAATTTCTCATTCTTTTTCAAAGTGTTACATTATAAGTGTAATTTTTTTTATTTTTTTAAACATTTAAATCTATTTAAATCTTTTATCTCTAATGTGATTGGTTCATAAGTTTAAGTCTTATTCTAGCTTCGATGACAGACATTTATGTCTCCATAAATTATGCATGCATGCCAGTTGCCACTGATTTCGCAAAGGTGGTTGCGACGATGCATGTATGTGAAGGTTAGGTTCTATGCCCACTACAGAAGTGCTTGTATGGCGGTATAATAAGAGGAAATCTACCAAATGTGCATCATCTCAATCTACCAAATCTGTGGTTACCATAATTGCAATTTTCATTAACACTGTGATTTATTTTAATGTTTAAAGAAAAGAAAGAGTATGCAACAAGTTATCATATATATAAATATAATTTTTAAATATGATGTCTAAGAATAGGGCGAAGACAGATCAGGTCCATATCAATATTGGCTTTTAATATCCTATATTACTTGTTACAATAGCATTCATATCTTTCAATTCATCAATTCATGTCAATAGTGTAATCTTAATTAACTCACAAGTTTTTTGATCCCATGCTTTGAACAAACACCATATAAAAGAAAACACAATGAATAAAATACAAAAGAGAAGAAAGCTACGCTAATTAGATTTCAATATGTTTTATTTTCGCTTGGAAAAACGAATGATTTTAATTGACCTTTGATCTATCAAAGTTCCAGATATTAAGGATAATGTATTTTTTAACATCATTTAAAACTCTCTTTAATCGAATAATTTTATAGATATGTTGTGATACAACAACGCCCTTATTTTAACCACCCTTGGTGTAAAAATAAGGCCCTCCCTACTAAACTTTTGGATTTCTATGCCTACCCTTAGATATTAATGGATATTACTAGTTTGAATGGGGATTACTTGAAAGAATTAGTTTCCCTATGAGCTTAATTAATAGCATGGTTCCTTTGTCATATATATTTTGAGGTGTTTCTCTTACTTAGTTTTTTCGTGACTAATATGGATTGTGAACAGTTAATGATTTTTTTTAATTTCCATGGCATGCTATCATAATACAAGTTTAATGGAGGTTCTTATTCGTATGCAGGTACATATAGCAAGGAGAATATATATTCCTACTCAGTTAAGTTGCTTTTTTAATGGATCTAATCCCTGAAAAAGGGTGATAGCATGTAGCATCATAATCACTAGGATCTAAATCCGACAGTGCCAAATACATCAAATCAAGGGATATGTTTCAATATGGATTGTGAGGACGATTTTACAAAACCATTATGGGACTGACCTACATTACATCCCATTAGTCGAATAAGGAGATGCATGGATGATGGATCAAAATGGGAAAAGATAAAAAACAAAAAAAAAATTGCTAGCACTATAGATAAGGACAAAAGGTTCTAAAAAGGGGCAATGAGCAACACCAACAAATTGTCAATCTTAGTATTGGATGATCCCATTCTGAAAGGGAATCTTTTATAAAGTTGTTCAAGCAATACAAGAACATATTTGCATGGAATTATGATGATGTAAAGACATATGATACAAGGATTATCCATCTTGTTATTCCTATGAACAAAGAAAGAAAACCATTTCAAACGAAGCTTCACAAAATACATCCAAATCTCAAACCATTGGTGAAGAAAGAATTAAATAAATTGCTTGTTGAAAAGATCATATTTACAGTCTAACATTGGCAATGGGTAGCAAGTTTGGTTCTAGTACAAAAGAATAATGGGGAAATAAAATTGTGCATTGATTTCTAGGATTTGAATAAAGTCTTTGAAAAATATAATTACACAGTTCCTCCCATGGAACAGATATTATGATGTGTATATGTATTGGAGATGCTATCATTACTCGTTGGCTTCTTAGTTTATAATCAGGTTCTAGTTTCACACAACAATCAACTAAATATGACATTCTGAACCAAATGGGGTACCTACGCTGTTACCCATGATTTTGGTCATCATGATGGTGTACTCAGGCTCCTCATCCCCCCCCCCCCGCCCCAACAAAAAAGTATGAGCTTGATATTTTTTCTTATGGTTCAAGGTCAAAGAATGTGTTTGTGAATGATTTCTTATTGAACCATTTGACTTTTCCCAAACGGAAATGCATAAAATATATTTTATTTTTTTTCATCTTTCCCTTATACATCTTTGATGGCTTGTGTATCAATAATCAAGTTTTAATACAATGATGAAAACCTCATTTTAGAGATAATTGGACAACCTTTTGAAGTGTGGTCCAAAATCTCCAATGTATGGTCATGATTAGATTGGGGACTATTTGTGACTTTTCCCTACCTTTTTCATAGTGCTCCAATTGATGGTTAATATCAAAACAAATATGTGGTGGGATTTTCACTAGCAAGGCTTTTGTGGAACATTGAAAAGGGCCCTTCACAAATTCCATTGGATATATAAGATTTAAGTAGATTGATGGTCAGGTTGCACCGAGTTCATTTATGAGGATACCTCACAAGATTCTAAAGGAGGTCATGACCAATAAAAGGATGACACCTAAAGAAAGGAGGTCATGGCCAATAAAAGGATGACACCTAGAGAAATGATCGAATTCATCAATAGCAAAATTTGTATAGAACTAAGGATGTATTTGTAATAGGTTTAGAGTTCCATGAGGACCCAAAAAATTATATTCAAATTATAACTAGAACCTTTAGTGTGCATAAGCCATCATTTATTTCCAAATCTAGTGATGATTTATCTTGAACGAGTTGGTACTTGGTAGTAAATATGGTCCTCTTAAAGTTGCACTTGATGTTGCATGAAAAGTTCAAACATTATTATCAAAGCCTACAACTCATCCAAAGTGTTAAATGATATTCTTTCAAGCGTCATTAGAGAATGATAAATGTAGATTCAATAGATTGCATATTGGGACGAAAAAGTATAAACCTAGACTACACAATTGTTACAAATGAATAATATTAAACTATTTCTTTGTAATTGGAGTTAGTCTTTCTAGAAGTGAAATTAAGAATTTATAGGAAAGTTATTTGACAAACGTTCTTACTTCTTTTCTCCCACCTAATCATTACATGTTTTTTTTCAACCTTTGATTTTGGAAGAATTCAAAGAACAGCTAAGACATTTGTTTGAAGAGGTATCTTCTCCAAGGTACGTCTCTTTTAGTAGTGGGCACTTCTTGTTCTTAAAGAAAGGTGATGACTTCCCCCTTGGGTGGTTTAAACCATATGTTGTAGATATGATGCATCCATGGGTTGTTCTAAAAGTGAATTGGTTTATCTTTCAATGGAATATTTCCAACCAAGTGAATTGGTTTATCTTTCAATGGAATATTTCCAACCAATTTCTTATAAGAATGTTCATATGTTGGAAAGGTAATGTAGAACTTAGCTTTGTAATTTTTTGTTGGATTGTGTTTGCAGTATTATCACAATTCATATTTTATATTCGAATTTGAACATATATCGGGTTGCCAGTAAAAATAAGGGAGAGAGGTGCTAAGAACATGTCAACTATTTTAATATGAAATTCTTTGGATAGCTAAGGCTAGAAAACAACTCATGAGACATAGTAAATGGTCCATAGCTCATTTTAGAAGCATTGCACCTCGACTCACAGAACTTAATATGATCTGGACCGGGTAACGATTGAAATGGAAGGAAAGCAATGAAATGCAACACATATACACAAAAATATAGTAGAGATCACAATAATATAGTAAGAACTCAACTCTTTATTAAATAGTAGAATATTGTAGAACAAACACTAGCTCATAATGGTGGTATCTTATATTTGAAAGGGAGAGATGTCAGCTACACTCATTCATTAAGAATTTATTACAAGAGGTTGAAGGGGTGGCCTTTAAACGTAAGAAAGAACTCTTAAGGTCAAAAACCCTAACCATCGGAGGTGAAGTGCCAAAAGGTATGTGGGCCTGAAGTGGAAACTCCTATTAAGTTTACAATGCTCTAAAAATAAATATTTTATTTATCTACTTCATGAAGGAATAATGAAATGATGTTTACAAATGAGAGGACCCATATATATATTACTTATGGGTGCCTTTTCACTTAAGAGTCATATCTTTTCAATATTTTGTTATTATTATTTGTTTTATTTTCTTTATCCCACCTTACAAATACCATGGGTGAATATCATGGGTTACAAAAACCACGGGCTCATAAACCACCAATGGTAAAAATTGATTAATGACCGTGCAAATATATTTTCACCACTTTATTATTATTATTTGTTTTATTTTTTTCCACCTTGTAAATACCACGGGTGCATACCATGGTTTACCAAAACCAAAGGCTCGTAAACTACCAATGGTAAAAAACCAATTAATGACCATGTTGATTCAGTGGAAGAGGTGGATGGCCACCAATATCCACCTAGATCACAAGAACTCTTAGTTGTTGAAGATGTTCCTTTATTGTTTACCATCCTTGAGACATACAGAGCTACCATTGAAAATTTTTATGTTTGTAATCAAACCCAAGCTTGACATAGGAAATTACTTCCAAATTAATTTACGGAATGCCTAAAGGTATCATTAACTCAGAGTTAATTCAAAGCAATTAATGATGGTAGTGAAAGAAATGATGCATAAGAGAATTATAGACTATCCCTTATTTAGGGACCCCTTAGTTGATTGTATCACTTTCACATATATTTTATTGTTTGAATTATTTTTTAAGTTGTAAAATGTTTAATCCCTTAACCATAATCGTAATTCATTGTCATTACATTAATTATATTTATGTCAACCTACTATTACTTGTTTCTAGCCCTCTGTTCATCCTTTATATACATCAAGGAGACTCATTTGAATGATCATCTTATCTTGTACATTTAATATATAGTAATAGGAGGTTGCTCCCTTGAGGAGGCTTCTTATTCATTCACTTGTTCACTTCTTTAGGTGTGGCATCACTAAATTAGGTATTTTTTATTCTTACTTAGCTATTTATACATCACAGTTGGTATCAGATAGGATGATCATTGGTTTGGCTCCTTCAAATGAGTCATCTTACCATATTCACTCTAGCATTTTTTGGATCATTTTTAATGCGTGGGAATTTCAAGGTTGATAGCGGACATAGTAAATTACATTGAATAAAAATTTAGAATAGTGTTCACTATATTTTAGAATTACATGTTGTACAAGATAGGGTTTGGTCTAGTCCTCAAACTAGGGTTAAACAAGAGATTTCAATAAAACAATGATATCTAGATATTTCAAGGTCCAAATTGAGTGTCACTAGTGGAATTGGATATAAGATAAATGAGGGTGTTTTAAACCCAAATTTCATACCTAGTAGGGAGTTATTGGTGAAGTTTTATACTATATAAGTTTGTTCTCCTGAAATATGGCAAAAATAATAGGTTCTGGTAATTCTAGCATAACTTTTTCTTAGAAGGTCCAAATTGCATTGGATCAGTGGGATCATAAAGCTCAAAAATATTAAAGTACATCATGTATAGATTTCATTCATATGTAATTATAATTAGTGAAGTTGCAACAAATTCAAGGTTGATTGGCAGAACAAACCCCAAATCAGGACTTACAAGGGTTGTGAGGAGATACAATTTTAGAATTTTTTCCATTTTGTAGCAATTAGATTTCTTAGGGTAAAGAACTGTTCCAACATGTATAAACATGTAAATCTATCAGTTAGGTGGTAAAATTACAAGTGTAAATATTACACATAGAGAATACAAGTGGAGTCATCATAGCACGACCTTGTACACCTCTATTGTCACCAAGAGATTAGTATCGTATTACACATAATTTGTTTATGGGTTTGATCTTCCACACACCCTAGGATATATAGAAATTCCCATACACATACCTAATAAAATACTTAGATATCCTTCTATCTATTTTATCTATAGTACATTGAGAACAGCACTCTACGATATCACTCTGCACGTACCTAGGAATTGGGTAGTATTGCTAAGGGTACAACCCATCCTCCTTAGTTAGAGTTGTAAAAGTTTTACCAAGTAATACTATTGGAAAATCAATGGTATATCAAAGAGATATATACCCTGACACTCACTTTCCCATAAGAACTTGTAAAACCATATCCCATTATATATAGATGTAATAAGCCAAATGTGATTCCTTAAAAGGATTATCAAGGCTCATCATTGACATAAGAAGAGAATGAAGAAGTGGAATTTAAGGTGTCCAATTTGGAAGAGAAAAGAAAGCATGGAAAGTACAATGGTAAGGAATATTGACATAATATGGTTAGTAAAACATAATTTTAAAATTTTAAAGATGATCTCAAAGATATGGAAATAAAATATGATCTCAAATAGATGGTAAGAAAATATTGTCTAAAATACATGAAGGGTGACCTTGTGAAGGTGTTGATAAGCTTATTTATCCAAAATTATTCTTCTCAAAAGGAGGATAAAGAGAATGGGAGGATCATTGTGTCCCAATCACATATGGAGAACATTTTAACACACTTGGAGAACAAGAATATTGAATACCAGGCACCTGATTAGTCATCACTCCAAGATCCATGCAATCATGGTTTCACTTTAGCATCAAGGAACTACTTCATTCCCAGGAAAAACAAACAAACAAACAAACTATGAAAGAAAAACAAACAAACAAACTATGTTTCAACTATGATAGAAAGTATAATAAAGGGCATAAGTGTGGTGAGAAGAAATTATTCTACATAGTTTGTAAGAATAAGAACAACAAGAGATAGAATCTTCCCAATATCCAAAAGCAAAAGAGACTACTCCAACCATATATTGTCATGCTTTGGACAACATTAGCACTCAGCCTCAAACTATCAAGATAAAAGAGTGAGATTTAATGTATATGGTTCAAGAAATTATAGAGGATGGCATCATTAAAACTAGCCAAAGTGATTTCTCTTCACTAGTGGTAATGGTTTACAAAAGGTATCGTTCATCACATGTGTCCTAATTATAGAGATCTCAACAAGATCGTTATTAAAGATACAAATTTATTCTTATCATCAATGAATTGTTAGAATAATTGTAGGGAGCAATTTTCTTTATTAATTTGGATCTATGCTTAAGGTATAATCAAATTAAAATGAGGGAAGAAAACATCCCAAAATAGCCTTTAAAACACATGAAGGTCATCAAGAATTTTTGGTGATGCCTTTTGGCGTTACTAATACACCTTCAACATTTAAAACCTTGATGAATTTTATTTCCATGCACTTCCTCTTAAAATTTGTATTGGTATTTTTTTTATGACATACTACTTTGCAACAAATCTTGGGAAGAGCATATACAACATGTTGACATGGTATTAACACTATTGGATTAGCAACAACTATATGCAAAGCCTTCCCATTGTGTTTTTGGGGTTCAACAAGTAGAATATTTGGGTCATATTATATCTCATGAGGGCGTTAAGGTGGTCCCTACCAACATTAAAGATGTGACGTAATGATTAATTTCTAAGGCCTTGAAGAATATTAAGGGATTCTTATGATTGATGGTCAATTACCACAAGTTTTTTTAAAAACATGGTTGAATAGTAGCACTTCTAACATAATTATTGAAAAAGGATGTATTTTCTTGGATTCAAGAAGCAAACTAAGATTTAGAAAAACTTAAGGATTCCATGTGTAGAACTCATGTCTTGTCCATCCCCAAATTCACAAAGACGTTTATTGTGATTCCTTAAGGCATGGAATTGGAGAAATTTTAATGCAAGAAGGAAGACCCCTTGCCTTTGAAAGCCACCAACTTAAAGGAAAGAAATTACTCAAACCCATTAATTATGAGGAAATGTTGGCCATACCACGTGTAGTTAATCAATGGCACCCTTACAAAAGGAAGACACTTCAAGGTAAAAATAGATCATGATAGTATGAAATACTTATTTGAATAACAATTGAATAGACTTCAAGGTAAAAATAGTTCATGATAGTATGAAATACTTATTTGAATAACAACTATCTTCAGGAGATAAACAAAAATGTGTCACAAAGATGCTAGGTTATTACTTTTCAATTATCTACAAAAAAGAAAAAGAAAATATGGTGGTGGATGCATTTTCAAGGAAAGAAAAAGATACCAAGGCCTTAATTTGTGTTATTTACATTCTATAATTTGATCGGGTGGAAGAAGAAATGATGGAATGACAGCATGATAAAAATGCATGGAAACTCGTTCAACAACTATAATAGGACCCTAGTGCATCAAATAAATTTATGGAAGAGTGATTCACTTTGGTATAAGGATCACCTATATTTATGTAAGGTTCTTGACTCAAAAAAAAATTTCTTTGGAGCTACACACTTCTCCCTTAGTGGGACACTCGAGATTTTTGAAAATTTATCATGGGATCAAGAAGTATTTTTCTAAAAAGGTCTTAACACTAATGATCAAAAGTTTGTGATGAAGTATTTGGTTTTCCAAATAGAACAAAGGAGAGATGATCAAGACCCCAAGTCTTCTAGAACCGTTACTTATACCAAGTTGGAAAGAGTTCTCAATGGATTTTATCATTGGTCTACCAAAATACAAATGGAAGAATGTCATCATGGTGGTGATGGATCAACTCACAAATTACACCCATTTTGTATCACTCTTTCATCCTTTTAAAGAAAACATAGTGGTTGCAATATTTATGGAAATAATTTAGAAGCTACATGGAAACCCCAAGATTATTTTAAGTGACATAGATCCAATTATCACTAGTTATTTTTGGACTAACTTATTTTCTTGTTTGAGCACTCAATTGGATCATAACACCTATTTTCATCCCCATTTTGATGGGAAAACTAATATTTTGAATGAATTCTTGGAAGGTTGTCTCCCTTACTTTGCATCTATTAAATAGTCACAATGGGTCAAATGGTTATCTTTGGCAAAATGGTAGTACAACACTTCCTTCCATACTTCATCTAAAATGTCCTCATTTATGTAATTTTATGGGTATCATCCTCCATAAATAACATCGCCATTTATATGGAAACCTGACGTTCAAGTAATGGAAAATCACATCAAGTACCAATAAGAGGTTCTCCAACAATTGAAGGACAACTTGGCTATAGCACAAAATAAGATGAAACAAGCATATTAACATCACAGTGAAAAGGCACTTTGAAGTGGGGGATTGGATATTTCTAAAGTTGCAACCATACATATAGATGTCCCTTGAGAAAAAAAAAAGGACAATAAATTAACACTCAAGTATTATGGTCCCTATAAGGTGTTTCATAGGATTGGAAGTATAGCTTACATATTGGAGTTGCATTTGTCCTCATGTGTCCATATGATCTTCCATGTTTCATTTTTAAAGAAGGTAGTTGGTGAAAAGATCCCAATTTAGACTATTTTTCCAAAGCTTAATGAAGAGGGAAAAATCATACTAGAACCCAAAATAATCATTAAAACATGGATCAAGAAACTATAGAACTAAGCAATTACTTAGTACCTCATCAAGTGGAAGAACCTACCAATCAAATATGCTACTGGGTAAAATGAGTTCTCCATACAAAAGCATCCATAAATTATCAACATCAAGGGGATTTTTGGTTTGAATGGCAAGTTCATGTTAATCCCCTAACCATAACCCTCATTCATTATCATTTCATTAATTATAGTTATGTCAGCGTAATATTATTTATTTCTACCTCTTTTTATCTCATATATACATCAAGGAGAATCATTTGAATGATGATATTATATTGTGAATTTGATATATTGTAATAGGAGGATTCCCCCTCAAAGAGGCTTTATATTCATTCACTCTTTCACTTGATTTAGGTGTGGCATTATTCAATTGAATCTTTTTAATTCTTATTTGGATATTTGGTACATAATATAAAAGTTAGTCAATGACTATGTGAGGTTGTTTATAAGTGATCAATGTGTAGACACTAGGAAAACAAGGGCTATTCTTGTTATTGTGAGTGTATTTCTTACCATTAGTAAAATCCCAAAGAAATCTAACAATGGCATTACAAGAGATAGTATATCTACAATACAAGTACCTACTTAAAGTCTATCTCAAGGAAACTGACAATGAGTTATCCTATTGCAATAACAATGAAATAATGAGATGTTGGTTTTACTAGGCAAATAATGAAAGACAATAACAAGTCTACTAATAATTATTTTGAAGTAGAAAGGCCAAGAACAACAATGGTGTTGGTTTGTGCTGAATTGAATGTAACAATTAATGAGTTGGTCTCAAAGATTTGCAAACATTGTTGCACAACATCACTAATAAAAAATTATGTCTCACATAATTAGAGTATCAAAATGTTAAAAAAAAAAAATCATCTAGATTATTATATTACCTTCATTAATACATCGGTTTAACAATGTTCAAGGGATAATAAATACAATGAATATGATTATGCGTATGAAAAGGCTCATTGTATGATTACAAAGTCAATATTTGATCTTGAGATGTAACATCCCCGGCATCCAACTTGGCTATGCCACATAAAATTTTCGAACTGTATACAAAATTAGAACATTTACACACAGAAACTATTGTGAAACTTTATATATATAACTTAAAACAAACAAATGCATTCTGCAAATGAAAAAATTCATACAGAATAATAATAAAAATACACATGCAGCACACACAGGAATAACCCATAAAAATAAACGCATACATAATAATGCAGCATGTAATTTAACACAAATTGGACACTTATCTTGGTAAAAATATCACCAACTACGTGCAGACCTTCCACACAAAATGGACACTTATCTTGGTAAAAATATCACCAACTGTGTGCAGACTTTCCACGAACCTCTCATCCTTAAACCACGTTGATCATCACTCTCGGCAGTGGGTCACCTCCGAGATGGGACTAAACTCCACTCAGGTAAAGGGATTCTTAACCAGGTCGATGTATCTCAGACAACAAGAAAGACTCTAACATAGGTGCAAACTCAAACTAACAACCTACAATCCCTCATTCCCACATGTCAGTCCCAACCCAAGAAGTGTGCCCCTTCTCTACTCAATAGTCCTTTGGTTGCCCCACTTCCTTTCTAGGGCTTCAACAACAATTTGGACAGGAAGTCTCAGATCCCTGTAGATGCAACTTGACACCTTTAGGAAATCAATTCCCAACAATTCTCTCACCTAGAGAGATATTTCTCACGGCCCTGACAACTCGTCTCTTTAATATCCCACGGGCCTGACAAACCGCTTCTTCAGTCCAACTCCCAAGATAACCAGGTACAGGTATAGATACAGGTACATGTATGGATACATGTACAAGAAGGTATAAAAGACAACTGAATGAGTGAGTGAATCATCATGGAATGAATGACCGAAAAATGAGCTAAGTCCAAACTATATGTATGCATGTTCCCATCTTGACACATGTCATGTTGAGAGATACTTTGGTCCACTTGTACCCATCCTTAGAACTTAGGATAAAATAATTATCCATACTTTATGCTTTAAGGAATATTAATATAATATTATTTTTTGTCTTAAGCTCCTTATATTAGCCCCTTATCCTTAACTTTTAGCCCCCCATTTCCCTAACTAGTGGAGTTTAGTCCCTCATACTCTTTTATCGTGGCCAGTCTACACGCAACGATGTGTTATATTAATGATAAAACATATACAAAAATAGGCTCACTAATCTTTAGCATCTAGGCTCTCTGGTCTAATTCCACACATAAGCCTCCTAACTTATAATAACTGGATCACCAGACTATAAAACACAACATATACACAAAGGTTCCCCGACCTCAAAATCATGCGCACTTAAGTTTGCTACGCGTGGTATCTTGGAATGTGCACACTTCATCATTTTAGTGCACAATACATATGTGCACTATGCCATTGAAGGTGCATAAAAAATGATATCAAACAACTCACCAACTTAAGTACATTTTCATTTACATTTACAGTTGGGATTCAGCCTAGGGGTATTACATCAATGGCCCTCCTTCTAAAACCATTTTTAATGATGGGTCCAAATGGTCTGTCAAGAAGGTAAGGGATAATTCCCAATGGAAGGTCCCAATTAGACCTCGTCTCATTTAGTGTAGTGTTTTTGACTTGTACATGGGCATGGTTTCCACTCTAAATGATTTTCTAATATGAATGTGAGGACAAAATGTTCTCAGATGAATTAAAATATGAAATTAAATATAAATATTGTTTCCTACAACTATTCTAAATGCATTATAGACCTATCTAACCTATCATGATGAGAAGAAAACTAATGAGAATGAGCACAATGAAAAATATTATTAGCTACAAAAGAATGAGTTTACATATATAAGTGATAGATTAACATAACAATGGAATAGGTATAGCAAAAATTAATTTATTATCGTATATATGACATTGTTGTTGTACTCATAAGGAAATTCATGACTGTATAAATATTAAGAACATAGTAAAGAATAAATCCATATGACTATGCTCATACATTCATACAATGGACATATGCACAAAGAAAAATCTCATATACACATATCTAGATCATAAACTATTATGGAAGCTATGAAAGTTACTCGTCATATTGAATCCAAGAATAGAGATACACACAAGTCTACCACTGAAACATATGTTGGAAGTGGAGATAAATTTGGGGCTCATAAGGAAGCCCTACCTCAAGCTACTTGAATATCACAAAAGGAAATGGAGGAAAGAAGGGGAAAAGGACTATTCTTTGGTTGTAATAGAAAATGGTCAAATGACATAAATGTCAAGAAATAAAAGTGTTCACCTTGGAGAATAATGATGAATAGGAAATGGAAACATCTACAAAAATAGAGGAAGAACTGGTGGACTTCAAAGTGCGGGAAAAAGATGTAGAAATTGTGCACAACATTGATAGGTGTGAAATATATGTTCATGCATTGGCATGTTTGTCAACACCTCATATCCTTAAGATTGTAGGATATCTTAAGAAGAAAAAGGTCATAATTCATATTAACCCAGGTAGTTCCCACAACCTCATTGATAAAATACTAGCATATAACCTCGATTCTTTTGTGTATCCACTGACAAATTTTCATGTTTTGGTTGCTAATGGGGGTGGGTATGGATTGCGTAGGAAAATGACACAACATTTAACTTAGTATGGTAGAATATATCTTAGAAACCTCAATGTATGTCATTCCCATTGGAGGAGTAGATGTTGTTATGGGTATCTAATGGTTCAAAACATTAGGTATAGTTTCTACAAACTGTAAGGAATTACTCATGAGATTTGAATTGGAAAGAATTCAGTATGAAATCAGATAGTTAAAATCTACACCTTCACAGATCATTACCTCTCAGAGAATGGAAAATATCCTAAAAAAGGGTAGTAGGAAAGATGTGGTTAGACTTTATTCTATGGAAGCAAATTAGGAAGATGAAAATATTCGAAAGGAATTAAAATGCACCTTGGAAAAGGACTGTATGGTCTTCCAAGAAATTTTTAAAGAGCTACCTCCATCTAGAGATCATGAACATAAAACTGAATTAATACCTGGAAGTACTCCCCCTAATAAAATACCTTATAAATATCCCCATTAGAAAAAGGAAGAGATTGAGAAAAAGGTACAAGACATGCTAGATTCATGTATTATTCAACCAAATAGGAGTTCATTTTCAACTCGAGTAGTGATGATGAGAAAAAAATATAATTCTTGGAGGATGTGTCTTGATTATATAGATCTAAACAAAATCACCATAAAGGATAAATTTTGTATTCTAAATATTGATGAACTATTAGATGATCTTCATGGAGTGGCTTATTTTACAAAGCTCGATCTTAAATCAGGATACCACTAAATCATATTAAGAAAATAAAACATTCCAAAAACATCTTTTAGAACAAATGAAGGGAACTATGAATTCTTGGTCATGCCCTTTGGGATAACTAATGCTCCTTCTACTTTTCAAATCCTTATGAACAAAATTTTCTAACCCTAACTTAGAAAGTTTGTGTTGATTTTCTTTGATGATATACTTATCTATATAAAATCATGGGAACACCATATTAAACATGTGGATAATGTCCTACAAATTCTCCAAAACAATAAATTGTATGTAAAAATATTCAAATGTGCTTTTGGGAAAAATAAGTAAAGTATTTGGGTCATTTTCAAGGGAATGGTTTAAGTCAGACCTTCAAAATCTCCAAGCTATTACCAAATGGCATATTCCTAAGAAGATAAAGAGTCTTAGAGGATGTTTGGCTCATATAGGATATTATCATAAATTTGTTAAGAGTTATGCATGCATGGCATGCCCACTCACATCTCTCTTGAATAAAAATTCATTTGTATGGAATGAAGAGGTTACATTGGCATCCTCACTCATAAAAGATGCCATGTATTATACACCAATATTGGAAACACCTAATTTTGGTAAAACATTCCTAGTTAAATGTGATGGAAGGGAGACCATTGGCTTTGAAAGTAAACAATTCAAGGTAAAAGACTTGGATAAATCTACATATGAAAAAGAAATGATATAAAGTTTACATGCAATAAAAAAATGGCCAGAATATCTCATTCAAAGGTATTTTAAAGTCAAGACAAACCATAATAACCTAAAGTACTTTTTTGAGCAAAGATTGTCATTAGAAGAGCAACACAAATGTGTGGAAAAAATACAAGGGATTGATTTTGAAATAATCTACAAAAAGGGGAAGGACAATGTGGTAGCATATGCCATTTCCAAAATAGAAGAAGCCTCAAGGTTATATTCCATTAAATATTATATTTATGTGTGGTTGGGAGAAGATCTCCATGAATAAATAAATGAAAATAGTACTAGACAAAAAACATAATGTATAAAAGAAGGGATGGACACTATGGAACATTGAGAATGGAAGAGAGATATCCTTGTACAAGGGTAGAATATTTTTATGCCCTCAATCAAAAAAATACTAGGAAAGTTTCATGACTCTTCGATAGATAGACATTCAAGATTTCTTAAAAGATATGAAAATATTTAAAAAAAAATAAAAATTAGAAAGAATGAAGAAAGATATTCAAAATTTTGTAAGAGAATGTTAAGTTTGCAAAAGAAATAAAGGAGAAATGATAAATACTTCAAGATTACTTCATCATTTACACATACATAATAAAAAATGGGAAGAGATATCTCTTGCACATGTAATCAGCCTTGGAATATGAATCTAAGTGTCAACATCAATGTATATAAACATGTATTATATCATTAATAAAATGCTCTTCACATTTATCTAATAGAGCCCCTATAATTCCTAGGGCCTGATTATCGTATGGAATTCTTCCATAGTTGATTATCTATCTAGTTTTTTCCCTTGGCGTTGAACTTTCTTTGAGCATTTCCTTTCCTTGCAGAAACGTTTGTCTATACGTCTGAAATGTTCTAGTCTTTTTGTCTGCTCAGATCTGAGTCTAGCATTTAGGGTTTTCTCTGCTTTCCCATTTCCAGTAGAAATCCTAGGCGTTTTATGTCCAGAAACGCCTCTGACTCTTCTGGCTGCATATTCGTCGACAATTCCATTCTCATGACTGTGTATCATAGAGAGGTCATCGAACCTTAACCCTTAACCTAATTTCTATTGCTGCAAAATTGTTCTTTTCATTTTGTTGCTGCTGGATTTAGATTCGCACGCACAATCCTAGACTCGTGTCTCTACCTCGCCTTAACATTGTCGGTGGTATCACCTTCCCTAATATTGCTTTCCAAGGTGATGGCCCTTTGTTATTGACGTGGAGGCCATAAGGTGATGTTAATATCATGGCCCAAACTCGACATCTGGCTCAAACAACTGTTGGTTTCTCCATGCATATTGATTACATGGTCTACACCCTCCGCGATTTCGTTTAGTGTTTCTACCCAAAACTCCAAATTCAACCTCTGAAAATTAGACACGAAGGAGGTCACACACAGTTGACTACACAAAGGAATTTACATAGTTGTGGTCATTTATATTTATTTATACCTTGTCCTCAACCACTACGGTGGAAGAATATGTTGTGGCTTTGGTAAACCCTATAATTTCAACCATACTGTAATATCTTCTGGGAATATCTTGGTATCAATCGTGTCAAGGGTTATGGCGTGTGTTGTTGGCACAAAAATTACAAAAATATTTCTGCTCATAAACCCATAGATGCAAACTTAGTCCCTGGAACATCCCCACAAGCTTCTTCGCAGGCATCTCCAAGGTTCGATGTTAGTCAGACTCCTTCTTCGTGGAATCCATGCATACACAAGAATTGCAGGCATGCCAAGATACAAGAATTGATCAACACCACTTAATATGGTCAAATTCTCATTCACTTATCAGTAGTTCCTCCTAGATCGTTGTATCAACAGGTTCAAGTATGGTTGCACAAAATCATGGGGCTTTCAAATCCATGTTTCCAGACATGCTTGAGCTGTGAAGAGGAACTGTTGTAAACAAAGAAAAGGTTAAGAGACCCTGTGATTTCATATAATAGAGAAGAGTGCAATTTTCCAGAAGACCGACTATTCTATGTCGTTCCAGCCTTGTTTTTGGGTCAACTACTAGGAATTCCAAGAAGTTCTGGCAAGTGTACACATATATTCTACTCATATGTATTAAAGTTCAAATTATTTATATTAGCTTGTATCTACTTGCTCGATTCTGGTGCTAGAGTATAATTTTGTGGGTATTATACAAGTTTTAAGATTGCCCATAGTATCCAATTCCAAGCAAGATTTTGTAGTGTATCCTCTATGTGGTTTACCAGTGTAACATCAAGGATGATATCATGAATTGTAACATATGCTTTTGCATGTATCATATCATTGAAGCATGTGGAAATTAATCAAGTCACCAGGTTGTGCAAATGTGAGATTGAAGGTAGACTCTAGAAAAGAAACCATTGAGGTTGGTTGATGATAGAAAGAATGAAACTGTAGGATGATTCACCATGGTGCTAATGATAGACAACTTTCAAGGATTAATTTGGTATACATTTATTCATTCTTCTTTGATCATTATTGTTTTTTTAATAACACCATAAACCTATGCATTTTTGGTAGAAGTTGACACCCTCCATTCACTATTGGATGATTTATTTTGATTGTTAAGGGGTGAAGTTGCAAGAAACCTTGGTCGAAGCTACGGATCAAATTGATGAAATGTTAGAGTTACTAAAAAATCTTATCTTCTCTTCTTTGGATAATATAGTCACCATTGACAAAACCACTTTGTAGTCTGTTGTGACATGCTTGAAAGTTACACAAGCTAAAGAAGTATTACTGCAAACTCAAACTCGTCTTCTTCACGATGCACTTGAGTGACATAATCTACAACAAAATTTTGATCTAGTTTTTTTTTAGAACCCTCTTTTCAAATATTATGAAGATGATGTTGTCGATTCAGATCAATAGCCAACGCAACAAACACTCAGTGAGCCAGCTCCAAATTCAAGTACAAATGAATATTAGCTTCCTCTTTCCAAGCCTATCATCAGACCTTGGGAAGAAATAAGGAACAATAAACACAAAATCAACATTGGATATGGAAATGATGTCACCTTTCAAATGCCATATTACACCATACTGATCCATTTTTAGAGTGTTGTAATGTTGCAAGAGAGTTCACTTTCACCTCCTCTAATTCAAGAGCATATTTGAATATGCCAACATTGTCAAAGAGTTGGCCACATGGAAGATTAGTGCTTCGATATTCATCCTTGTGATAATTGTGGACAACACATTCATCCTTTAGATAGGTGTTTCAAATGAAAGACAAACTCAAGAGTAAAGAATCACTATGGTTGGATGGCTTCTTGGTGTTGGTCATCAATAGCTAAGAAGATATCTCAGTCATACCATAGAATTTTCTCTCGATTATTGATGCATCTGGAATAAAATGATTCTTGTATTCTCACCTTGTCCCTGACATGGGAGAACAACATCAAGGATTGACAGTATGGTTTTAATTATCGAAGCCCTATCATTCGAGTAGTGACAAGCGAGTGTTATTGGTTTGTGTTTTTCCTTAAACCACCACTTAGTAGAAGGCCTATAGCTTCTTCTAGACTACGGTTTATGGTTTCCCTTAAATATCCACTTGGTATAAGACTTTCATCTTCTTCTACATTATAGTTTATGGTCATCTTTAAACCCATTTCGAGAGCACTTTCAATTAGCAAAAGACATCAACTTCGATATTCTAGCTAACTTAAGAAATGATCCAGGAACCATTGATCCTAGAGAAGGGTTCCAGAGGTTGTTTTCATCCTTAAACCACCAGATTGGTTTATGGTCTTCCTTAAACCATCATCTCCATTTAGTAGAAGACATCAACTTATGCTATCCATTCAGTTTGTGGTCATCCCAAAACCACCAAATTTAGAGAGCACATTCAGCCATCAGCAACTACACACTTTCAAATTTCAACTGACCACTTTGAGATATATCAGCTCTCATCTTGGACTCATATACACCCTTTCGGATTAAGGGGGGGAATGTTGGAAATGTAATCTATTAGGTTTATTTGAATAGAGAAATATGAAATGAATCATCTTTGGGAATCCAATAGACATCTTGGAATATGAATCCAAGTGTCAACATCAATGTACATAAACATGTATCATATCATTAATAAAATGTGCTTCATGTTTACCTAATACTTGAGTCTAACAATATCAATGGATTTAATTACAGTTTTACCAAAAGAAGAAGGTAAGGATTTGATTTTTGTGGTCATGAATAGACTCACAAATTATGTAATTTTTTTGGAATTCAAAGTAGATATACAACAAGTGAAGTGGAAGAAGCATTCATGCAGTAAATTCATGTACTTCATGGATTTCCTAAAGTAATAGTAAGTGACAGAGATTCAAAATTCACAGGAAAGTTATAGAAATAATTATGGAAGATGAGTGGAACAACACTAGCTATGAGCTCAACATATCTTCCACAAATAGATGGTCAAATAGAAATAGTTAACAAATGTTTAGAAGGTTATCTGCATTGTTATTCTTCATAC
>CBVK0100154601.1:0-27478 GCA_900067695.1 Picea abies
TGACAAAAAGCCTTGTGTCCCGGCGGAAACTTTCCTGATTTTTTGCTTTGATAGGTACTCGCGGGCTGTAATGGGTTAGCCCGCGGATACCCGCGTGCAGTAGAAGGACAGCAAGCGGTTGCCCACGCCCAGTAAGAAGTTAGGGCGCGGGTTTCTTGTTTTAAGTGATTTTTTGAGGATTTGCTCAGCATGGCTTTGGCTAGGAAGAGGCATGAGTAGGCCTGATGCCAGGTAAACCTGTATGGTGCATTTTAGGGTTATAACATACGTGCTTTCGAATGATGCTCCTGCATCAAAAACCCTAATCCAATGAACTGGATTAGTCAACAACCCTAATTCCTTAACTGAAAATAGAAAACCATTGATGAAAAACCATGTGCCAAAAAACCTCCCATAAATGGACATGAAAATCGAGGACTACCCAAAAATGGACATGAAAACCAAGGAAAAAAATTCAAGGGGTGTTTCCCATGCAACCCCCCTGCACACCTAGCACAATGTAGACACTAGTTATAGTCATGCAAACAATATGACACATACCCAACATTCTCCCCCTTGTTTTTTCCTTTGCATACAGGGTTACATAGTTAACAATCTAGGGCAACAATGCCCATATATCCTCTACACCAAGAGAACCTCTCAGTGCTCATAGATTTTTTTAATGAAGCTACAACATTCTTTAAAGTGTCCACCTTCATCAATAACACCTTCTTTTCTTCAACCATGTCTCTCACAAAGTGATATTGAACATCAATATGCTTTCTCTTTGAATGATAAGACAGGTTCTTCGCTAGAAAAATAGCACTCTGACTATCACAATCTATCCTTATAGCATGTTGTACCAACCCAATACATGAACACAATATTTATAACCATATTTCTTCCTTTCTTGCATCACCGGCTGCCATGTATTCAGCTTATGTAGTTGAAAGTTCCACTACAAATTGTTTTTTTCTCATCCAACTAATTGCTCCTCCAAATAGGTTAAACATATACCTTCTTGTAGATATCCTACAATACATATCTCCATCCCAGTATGCATCCACAAATCCATGTATTTCCAACACTATATCCAATCCCAATCTTCCTTGGTAGCATAATCCATAGCTAACATTTCCATGCAAAGACCTAAAAACCCTCTTTACCATTCTCCAATGCTCCTTTCTTGGTTTTGACATATACCTGCTCAAAACTTCCACTACATGTGCAATGTCCGGTCTAGTATAAATCATTGCATACATCAAATTGTCAATTGCACTCACATATAGAACACGATACATGTCCTCCTCGTCTTCCTGTGTCTTGGGACACTGATCCACAAATAAATTTACACCTATAGGAATAAGGACCCTGACTGGTTTACATTCCTGCATATTGAACCTCTACAATATTGTCTCGACATATTTTCTCTAATTTAACCAAAGTTTCATGTTTTTCCAATCTCTTTTAATTTCCATGCCCAATATGAAATTCACAGCACTAATATCATTCATGTCAAATTTAGAGGAAAACTAAATTTTCACATCCTAGATAATCTCCCTGTTGTTTCCTATCAACAATATGTCATCCACATACAATACCAAATAAATAAAATGATCACCAATTAATTTAAAATATACACAATGATCCTCTTTTCTTTTTGTGAATCCAAGTACCAACATATAAGTTGTTAGCACGAGGAGTTTTTCTTAGACTTCTTTAAGAATAATCCCAGTTCCCATCAGAGTATAAATGGTTAAAACAAGTTTATACTTGAGTGGATCAATAAGACTGAGTAAGAAAGGGAGAGGGAAGAAAATTGTCTGCAGAGGCATTCAATTGGGCATGGAGTGATAACATCCTACATATCAAAGGAAATCAAAATCTATACCAGACAAAATGGCTATGTAATGATGAGTAGAAGCATATAGAGAATATGATAAAGGAAGAACGTCCATTGTAAAAAGATCCTTTATGCAAATAGATTAAAGTGTTCTTAAACAATAAACAATTATTAATAGGAAAGATACAACAAATATTTTGTTGTTCATGAATCCATCAATCAATGGCAACTATGATCCTCAAATACTGGAATCTATTTAAGAAATAAGATAAGGTAGAATGAAAACAAAGAAAAACAACATCTATAAACAACTTCATGAATCTTCAATGGCAGAAATGTTGATTACAAACATGCTCTCGGGCTTACAAATAAGCATCTAAACCGCTCCTCCATCTATCTCCTCTCTTGGATAATGAATCCAACCCTTTTCTTATCAAAATACCCTTCATATATAGTGAATAATATATCTCTACTCTAAGGAGGTTGAAACCAAGGAGCTACATAGGATCCTCCTCCATTTAGGATTTTGTTACAAAAGATTCCAACAAAAACATAACAAATTCCTATTTTTTTGGATCTTGTCTATTGTGATAAATGCCTTTTGAAAGAGGTCATGTTGCTTGATCTGGTGATAGAAAAAATGTTCCTCATGTCCAAATACCTCCTAGGAAACCATTTGAACCCCCTCATATAGGTGGCATCCCTCCTACAACTCATATTTATCAAATTGTTAGAGTTCGCATCGCCTTTGACAACATGCGTTGTGAACTTTCATGTAGGTGATGATTTCAACGTTTCTCCCAAATGACAAACTGGGTTAGGCTAAATTTTTGTCAGCAAGTCCATGATATTATGATCCATATAGACAAAATATTTCAAAAGAACCCAGATCATAATTTAAAATTTATGATGAAACAATGACTCTATTGTGTACTAATTTGCTGCATATTGTCCCAAAATACTAGTTCGCGACGCCTTTGACCAATGACAATGTGCGTTGCGAACTTTCTTGTAGGTGCATGTTTACATTTAAAAATTATTTTGACTTTTAAAACTTCCACAACAAGATGGGAAATCATTCTAGAACCTACTACAAACTTCTTGGAACTTGAAGTAACCTTGGAGAAATCATATGAATTTGGTAACCTCAACTCAAGACCCAAAATCATTACTGTGGTTATAATCATATGCATAGCAACAATTTGAGGATGAACATGATGCAAGTAGGAGGTGAGAAAAGAAGAACATAGATCCAACTTGGATGAAAACTGTTGTTGGGCACAGGCCTATTTTGAGAAGAAAGGATGTTTTGAGCACAGACACAGTTTTGGAGAAGAAGGTCTATTTTTGGAAAGGCCTAATTTTGGGAAAGAATACCTAATTTTGGAGCACATGCAATTGAAGGAAAGAAAGAAACATATAGAAAAAAAAGGAAAAGTAGCATGCAAGAGGAAAAGAAATGTGGCACGTAGGCAGTTAGACCTAACCATGTTAGGCTTAGGGTTTTGGATAATGATTATAACCACTATAATCCTAAAAACTAGTATAAATAATATCCTAGGAGGTCTAGGTCGGGGTTCATGAATTTTTGGTTGGTTATTCATTAATTGTTTAGAAGTTGTAAGTATGAAGTTGATATAGAAGAGTCAAGTAGGTCAGATATTGAGGGTTATATTACAGGTTGAGGAGCCTAGTGTGATCTACTCTTCCTCATAGAAGGTCTTAAACCCATTTAGGCTTACAAGGAGAAAGATGTAATGTGTGCAGTGTTATATTTTGTAGCAAACCTAATAAAAGAGAAGAGAATCCAGATCTTTGTGGATGTAGGCCAGGAGAGGGTGAACCATGATAAAACTTGTGTTATGTGTGTTGTTTAGTGTATGTTTATTTTATGTCAGTGATTGATATTATTTACCTTTTATCAATGAGTGATTTATGAATGAATGGTTAAGCTAGATAGAATGCATGCATGGACTGGAAGATGAATAAATCATAGGAATATTAAAGGGATAAGTTGATGAATGCATGAAGAAGGTAGAATACAATCCTAGATCCCCACTCATTCCTAAAATATAAGCACTTGAGCATTGCAGTCACCCATAGAACTATCTCGGGTGAGGATATGCAATGCACTCTATGTGTTGTGTTTCCTTCTGGTTTACTAGGAGGGTTGATAGTTTTAGAGGGTTTTGTTGGAAACCTGTTCAAATCTAAACCTAGGTAAGCCCAAGAAATATAAATGAGAGAAATATTAACCAACAAATGGTTTTGTTGTCGGTTGGAACTGTATATGATTGAGTGGATGGGATTCATGAAATATTCTCAGAGAATGAAAGTATAAAAGGGATTTTTTAGGCCATGTAATCCAACGAAGGAAGAGATTGAAATATGGTTGAAAACAAATAAACTTGACTTTGCGTAGAAATATAACAAAAACCCTAAGTTAACACCCCTCAAATATCTTGACAAATATGTGTTTAGCAACCTACATGAGGTATTCTTCTTTGATTTATCACATGTGTTGTAGGAGTTGTTATTGAGGTTAAAAAAAAAACACCCTACAAATTGAATTATACAAATGAAGTGGAATCATGTGGAGATCGCGTAGTTACAACAAGTTAACAACAAATTTACGTGCATAGCAGATTTATGATTAGGCAGTATTGTTGCAAGATTTATCATCAAATTTGTAGTAGATACCACAAAGTCTTACAACGCAACATAGTAGGAGTTTTTAAAAGGACCTAGAAGTAGGTATATTAGATACATATACACTTCAATCAATATTTTATTGTATAAAAAAGGTGTGATGACCATGGAATCAAACAACTAATTTTCCCTATGTGCATGAGAGAAGGGGGGAATCACTGACACGAGATGGAAAAATGGAGGAAGAGATGGATGAGGGAAAGAAGAAGGAGGCCATGGACCCAATCATGATGGATGAGGACCAGACAAATCAGATAATGGCAACAGCTGGAAAGACGCATTGTGCAGCACCCTACTAATATAAGATGAATAATAAGAAGAGAGCCATAGTTGATAGAGAGGGCTTGGAAAGTGATGAAGAAGAGGTAGATGATCTTCGAGATGTGGAGAAGATTGAGGAAATAATGCATGCAACATATTAAAGGAAAAAAGGAGGTCCAAGGGAAGGAACATAAGAAAGAACTTCAATCTAGATCAACGTCAGTGTGGAACCTATAACCCCATGTGTGACTAGTACACTAGAAAGAACATCAACATCTATACAACCAAATTTTAGTGGCATGAGAATGATAGGACAAGGATGTAGTCAAGGAGAATCAACTAGGGGAGCCAATTCAGGAAGTATTATTCAAATATATACATCGAGTGAAGGTAGTAGTTCAACACAATTCAAAATGACAGGACATGATCCCACTATCAGGTTACCATAGTTTCAAGGAGAGGCATTAGAGGACCCTGAAAAGAACTTATTCATTTGTGAGAAGATCTTGGGAAGCAAAGCATATCATAGATGAGTATACAAAACTTTCACAGTTAACCATCATGCTAAGAGACCTTGCATTGGATTGGTACATGAGTCTAGATGTAAACAATCCACTAGGAGCAACACAGACTATTGCATATGTGAAAAAACTATTGATAAATGAGTTTTAGAAGCCTAGTTCAGAAGATCAGTACATGAATGAGATGACTGAAATCAGGAAAAAAATAGGTGATTATGTTTGGTAGATTGATCATAGGTTCAAACAGTTGAAAGGTAAGTTTAAGTATGCAATTGCTGACATGCAACATAAACATCTATTTCTGAGCTCACTGTTACCACATTTGAAATACCCATTAAGAGAATAGAAGATCCAGACTCAGGAAGAGGCTTTGTAGGTAGCCTTACAACTGGAAGAAATCCAATATCGTAATATAGATCCAACAATAGAGGAGATGAAGGAGGATTTGAAGAACCTCACATTTAAACTTAACCAGAATAAGGGAAAAGATAAAAGAGAACTTGTTTGGTGTACCACATGTAGGACAAAAGGGCACCATAAGAATGAATTCCCAAATTTCGTGCAGTATATGGAACCAAGAGTACCAAACCATTTTCCAATAGGAGTACCATGGTGTGAGATCTGTAAGACACATGGGCATAATCCATATCATTGTCCAATGATGAAAAAGTACCAGAAAATACCCAAAAGTTTATATTGCAATTTTTTCAAGTCAGTAGGTCATGATGATAAAGATTGTAGGACAATGGAGCTGATGAGATTAATAATTTTAGATACTTATAGGGTGCAAGAAGAAATGATGGTAGGGAAAGTTGCGCCTCAGTTTAACTAGTCACCACCTCCATATAACAATGTGCAGTAGCAGTATAACATTGTGCAGCCACAATACGACACTACATAGCCACATTATAACCCTGCACAGTATAACCATGTACCTCAGTACAATGTACCACGAGGAGATCGAGGTGGATACAGAGGTGGAGGATGAGGTAGAGGAGGATTTGGACATGGCAGAGGTACAGTGGTGTGTCACAACTTCCAACAATCAAGAGATTATGAAAGGGAATTCCCACTTCCACCTGCGACATGTATGTACTGTCGCACAATAGACCATGATACAAAAGACTATACAACACTCTTGGGAAAGAACCAAGAAAAAAGGAACCAGAACAACCAGAATGTATAGTGGATTTATGCATAAGCCAGGGATGATGGAAGAAATATCAACATAGTCATGTGAGGAGGATATAAGATAGGAACTGATGCAGTAAGAAAAGATCCAACACAACACGAATGGGTGAAGAAGAATATTGAACTACAAAAGCAGTTTGATGCATAGAAAGACAAGGAAACATTCAAGGGGGAAAGACAAGAGTTTCTAAAGAAAAAATTTGTGTCTACATCAGCAGCACAGAAAAATCAGAACTCTCCTATGTATGAGATTCCTTCCTCAGTGGACCATACCACTAAAGCAAAAAGTCTAGAGAAAGTAAGTAACATAAAAAAAATTATGCAATCCTGTGTTAAACTATTGAATGACCCATCATCTATTAATATCTTGCAAAATATGATAGAAATATGTAACATAGAGGTAGAAGGAAAATTAAAGAAGAAAGCAGTGAATCATCTCCATTCAAGAAGAAAGACAAGCAACGAATTTAGACCGAATGCCAACATTAGATATTTCAACATGGGTGATATTATATTGGACTTAGGCTCTGAAGTCAATTTTTTTATCTAAGAGGACATGGCAGTGTATGGGAGAACCCACACTAGGATATTCACTTGTTTAGTTGAAATTAGCTAATCAACACAAAGCTTTTTCAATTGGAATATTTAAAGGTGTGACAATAGATTTGGATGGAGTGCACACTAAAGTAGACTTTGAAGTAATAGAGATAGTAGATGGAACAACACCTTATATGGAATTGCTTGGATTGGATTGGGAATTTGATAACCAGTTAATAATAAACTTGAAGACAAGGGAAATGACACTTGAATAAGGTGAATATAGAGTCATTGCACCATTAGATGTATCAAAAGGAGAAAGGTTTTTAGAACCCACTTGTCTGGATTTGGAGGAGATAAACCAGATGTAGAGAACCACCGTGCACGAAGAAGATTATGTTAACCCAACTACAAATGGGGTACTTTGTTGGAGAAGCATCACATTGTGTGCTTCTAAATCAGACATAGGTTTGGAGAATTGGAAACAAGTATTACATGAAGTTTCCACAAGAAGGTGTGCAAGAATAGATGGGTTGGTACATAGATAAGAGAACCTCCCAATTTTCATGGGGTAAATGACTTAGAGGAATTTCTGACAAAATATGAAGAATAAGTATTAGAGAATCATAGGCTCTTTCCCCTATATATTTCACTCAAGGCCACACATGCAAGATGGTGAGATGTGTACCAATGTAAACGATTGGTGCGCATTAGATTCGGTGCAGAGCAGGGGAGTAATAAAATGCAGAGGTATGATGGGAAAGGAACACTAGAAGAACATTTGGAGAAGTGCAGAACACAATGGAGGATGACACCATTAGAAGAATGGCCTCATCACTTCATCCACACACTCAAAGGAATCCAAGAGAGTTGGTATGTAGACCAAGAGATGTGCATAGGCACTACAGAATGGAAAACATTACAACATAATTTTTTAGTAACCTTATCATTTGAACACGAGAACCCCAACATTGATTCAACACCGAATCAAATAAAAGGTGCAATATTTATTGATGAATAAGAGGTTGAATTCATGACAGAGTATCAACAACATAATATACAGATAGTTAAATAACTACTTTCATGCTATCATGTTGAAGAGGAAGCACCAGATGAATATGACTCATGCAACATTTAGATTAAATAAATTGAAGGAGAAAGAGAGGTGGAAGGTCCATCTTTGGATTCGGAAGTATTTGTTGCACCAATCAAGGTGAAGAAAGTCAACATTGGGACAATGGATAACCCTAAAATAACCATTATTGGAGATTATTGGAATGACCAAATAGTAGAAATACTAATAGAGTTACTACATGAATACAATGACATGTTCCCAACTACCTTTACAGAGATGAAAGGTGTAGCATGAGAACTAGGAGATATGAAGATACATCTCAAACCTTAGGCAAGACCTGTCAAGCATAGAACTTACACACTGAATCCAGTATATAATAAAAAAGTGAAGGAAGAAATTGACAAAATGTTGGAAGCTGGTATCATAGAACCAGTAGAGGAATTTGAATGGACAAGTCCTATGGTTGTCCAAGAAAACAAAAAGGGGGGGATAAGGATTTGTGTCGATATAAGAAAATTGAATGATGCTTACCTACATGACCCTTTTCCTACCCCTTTCATAAATGAAGTCTTAGAAAATATGGGAGGCTAGGAAGCATATTCATTTACAGATGGATTCTCAGGTGACCATCATATCAAAATAACACCAAAAGACATCTATAAGACTACTTTTTCTACAGAATGGAGATCCTATCAGTACACAGTCATGCCATTTGGATTGAAGAATGCACCAACCATATTTTCAAGAGTAGTCATAGCTTGTTTTAAGGAATTCATACATCATTTTTTAGAAGTATATATGGATGAATGGACGGTATATATTATGTTAAAGAATCATGTAGAAGTGTTAATACTCATGTTGGAAAGATGCAGGCAATGTCATATATCATTGAATATCAAGAAATGCATTTTTGGGACACCTTTTGAGATATTGTTGGGACATATAGTGTTTAACCAAGGCTTGCTGGTAGATCTTGCCAAGATTGAAGTCATTGAAAATTTACCACCACCAAAATCAGTGTGTCAATTGAGAGCAACACTAGGGCATACAAGCTATTATAGGATATTTATAAAAGGGTATGTGCAGATCACTGCACCAATGGGAAAATTGTTAAAGAAGGATATCAGATTTCAATGGAATGAGGACTATCAACAAGGGTTGGACACCTTAAAATAAAATATGGTTATAGAACCTAGTATTCCCATATTGGGAAAATACATTTCATGTGCATGTAGATACATCAGCCATATCACTTGGAGCAATTCTAGCACAACTAGGAGTAGGGGATTTAGACCACCCTATAGCATTTGCAATCATAAAATTGTTAGAATCATAGAATAATTAAAAAACCACATAAAGAGAAGGAATAGCCATGGTATATGCACTTTAGAAGTCCAGGCACTATTTACTAGGTAAATACTTTAAGATGCTCACAAATCATTATGCCCTCAAATATCTAGTCAACAAGCCAGTGTTGGGGGGAAGAATCTATAGATGGTTGTTGTTATTTCAAGAATTTTATTTTGAAGTGATAGTTAAACTAGGTAAGTTGAATGTAGGACATGATCACCTATCAAGGATAACTAATGGAGAAGAACCTACCAACTTCGAAGACAACTTCCTTGATGCGCAGTTGTTTTCAACATAAATAGTTGATGAATATTTTGTTGATATTGTTGAATACTTAAGTATAGGGGTCTCACCACAAGAGTTTAGCACTGTGCATAAGAAGAATATGGTATTCATAGCGGAATACTATCAACTTATTGCAAGAAACTTATACAATATGGGTGTAGACAACATTTTGAGAAGGTGTGTATTAGAACATGAATGACCCAGAATTTTGGCAGAAGTTCATGAAGGAATAGTTGAAGGAAACTATGCAGGAAAAGCTACCATGTAGAAGGTACTATGCACAGGATTATGGTGTCTATAAATCCATAAAGAGGCTAAAGAAAATTGTCATACATGTGATGTTTTTCAAAGGGTTGGAAAACCCAACAGAAGGGATGAGATGCCCCTACGACCACAACTAACTTTGCAGATATTTGAAAAATGGGAAATAGAATTTGTTGGACCAATCAACCACTAGAAAAAAGATCAGGATCTAGATATACCATTACTATGACATAATACTTAAAAATATGGGAAGAAGCAACACAAGTCAAATACTACATTGTAAAGACTATTGGTCCTAAGGTCTACACCTGACTGCTAAAGGGAAACGCTAGGCCACCTATCAGTTTAGAATGGTTGTTTCTTTTAATTGTTTTATGGTTGGATAGAGGGTTATTCTATCAATACAAAATAAAGGTTGGGTTGGAAAAATTATATGGATGAGGGTCCTCCTTGGCTAGTGGCACACTAATGATACACAAGTGAAATAATAGAAAACAAAAGGAAACAACAGACTACTCAATGAATAAGTTGTTGCAAGAAGTTCAATACTTAAAATATAATTTCAAGACATTAAACATGTATCAAAAACATAGTTACTCCCACAGGTTTCAAATAAAAAAAACTTCACCAAAGCATTAGTTGTTTGACAGGTTGCATATCAGTAAAAACAAGTTATACAATAGCTGGAAGGAAATGAAATGTACTTTGCACAAATAAAAAATTGTATTCAAGATAAGAATAAAAACACATGAATATTTGAACGAAACATTGTCATCAAGAGTATGTTCATGAGGTAAAGAGATTTAATCCATGCATAGAACGGTTCCAACCAGTCTCATGTAGTGCTAATTTTTCCCAAAAAATATGACCCACAAAACATTCAAAGACCCCCTATTTAACAAAGATGCAGAGGTTCTCGTCCTTAGGGGACCGAGACCTAATTTTAGGAAAATGTTCATAAATTTTTTTATTAACTTGACTATGACACTCGACTTTAATCAACAAGAGTGGTTCTTATCGCACACAAAATACCACTCTTGTCCCTCCTCTAAGAAAATGTTGGAATTAATCAACTAAAAACTACTATTTTCTCCGAGACATAACTGATGCATGTGTTGGAGGAACTAAATTGGAAGAAAACAGGCCTCAGAGCAACATACCAGAGATCTGTGTTGAATAATGTCATTCCTGCGAGTTGTTGGAGGAAACTAAAGACAACTTGTTGCATGAGAATATCTCTGCTTGAGGAAGAGGTAGATTTTTGTAGTGTTCTGTAGCTATTATGTATTGACCTGGGACTGAGACTTAACTCTCTGTCTGTGTCTGAGATTTTGAAGCTAAGTGCATTATGTCTCGACTGTCACTAGCCCTTATTATCTCTTTCTTTATGATGAGCTGGTCGTAAAAAGGAAGATGTGGAGGCATGAGTCCAATAGGAAGACAAGATTCATGAAGGTGATAGGTGATATGAGCATATTTCTATTACGTGGAGGTGAGTGGACGACAAGTGTCAGGTTGTGAGAGGAGCGAGAGTAGTGAGTGGAATGAGTAGAGGTGACACAGTGACTTGATGCCATTTAACCATGTGATTGTGGAAGTTTTTGAGGGTGGTTTGGTTCCACACCTCTTTTGGGCCTACAATCCCCCACAAGATGCCACGTACCCTTCCAACAATACCATGGTTCCAATTGTGGGACCGCTTTAGAAAATTAACATTTGGGCAATTTACATCCCCGCAATAAATTGTGGTCATAGATTTGATCATAATCTGTGATCCGGGTGATATTTACCTGCTACAGGGATCAACAGTTCTTTTTTATTTGAGATCAACAATCCATATTCACTTCGGGAGTTTGGGCTTCGGGAGTTTTTGAATGTCTTTCTTGGAATTCTCCTGGAGGAAAATTGCTAAAGTGAATGATCTACTTCCACATGTCCTTGTTGATGGATGGTCCAGATTCACTTCAGGAATTTAGGCTTCGAGAGTTTCTAATGTTTTTCTTGGAATTCTCCCAGAGGAAAATCGCCCAAGTGAATGATCTGCCTCCACATGTCCTCGTTGAGTAATGGTCCATATTCACTTCGGTAGTTTTGGATTTAGGGGTTTCAAATATTTTTCTTGGAAATATCCTAGAGTAAAATTGTCAAAGTGAATGATCTGGCTCTACATGTCCTTGTTTATGGATAGTCTAGATTCACTTTGAGACTTTTGGTGTTCATCTCTTCGGCTCTTCAGCTCTCTGGGACTTCATCTCTTCGGATCTTCGATTCTTCGGGACTTCATCTCTTTGGGACTTCAAGTCTTCATCTCTTCGGGACTTCGGCTCTTCGGCTCTTCGAGACTTTGGATCTTTGTCTCTTTAGGACTTTGGCTCTTCAGGACTTCGGATAATTCTTGATGTTAAAACCCATGCAACTTCGACTCTTTGAATACACGAAAATCATCGATCTGATTTTCCTAATGGATCACCATCGTTGAAAGTTAACCTGTATGTTCCCACAATCTGATTCTAAATTTGACCACTCTGTATTGCTGCATTTGTCCATGGGAATTTCCTATGCATAAAAAAGGCTTGGTCGACCTGCTGTGAGCTTAATCAATGGAAAACATGATGACAAGCATTCTGCACCAAATACGACATGTAACTATCTTTCAAAAAAAAATAGAAATAGATATGTGCAAAGACTCAATCAAGAAAGAGAAAAATAAGAACCAAGACACTCAGTAATGGGAAACTGACTTAACCAGCTAGAAGAGGAAAAATTCGACGAAGGCATAGGGAAAAGAGAGGAGAGGTAGCAGTGCAGACCTAGGTTACAACATTGGCTCCAACTGGGGATAGATCGTCCCTATGAGGTGATAAGAACCGTAGATCGATGCATTGATACTAAATAACTTCTCTTACCTTCCATTTCTTACCTTTGTTCTGTCTTCCAGCCCTGTGTATCTACTACTATCCCTCAGCCATGCATTTTATTGAATTGAAAAACTGAAACTACACCCTAGTGCCTTGTTGGGCTATGGAGTATTTCTTCTCACACAACTAACTAATCAAAAGCAACAATAAAGGAAAACATCTATGGTACAAGAGGGACCTTCCCTTGTCCATAAACAAAATAGTGTTTCAGGAAGTGCCCATTTACTGGGCCTCCAAATATCTTTGTATCGTCTAGATTGTGGAGGATAAATGTGTTGTTAGATATCATTTTCGGGATTAACTGTGTAGTGTAAGTCCCTCTATGTTTAAATGTGTTATTTTTAATAACTTCAACCACCTTAAAAGGGCCAAACTAGAGGTTGTCAAATTTACCATGCTTGGACTTGTCATCCCTTCTAGCATCCCACCTCAAGACCAGGTCACCTTTCTGAAAAATCTTCTTCTTTCTTTTCTTATCAAAGGTTGATTTGATCTTGCTCTGGTATGATTTTGTCCTCTGATCCAATGCTTCTCTTATTTGTTTAACTTCTATAATATGGAAGATTCTCCTTTGGACGTCATTGGGCTCTTCAATCTCTTCCTGCAAGAATTTTAGGACTAGTATACCAAGTTGAGTGGGAAAAACAACATCTATGCCATAAACGAGATGGAATGGTGAGGTTCCCATAGACTTCTTAGTGTTTATTATGTCATCCCATAAAACACATTTGAGTTTAGAGTCCCATGATTTCTTGTTTTTCAGTCAACAACTTCTTAATGATACTGATGAGATTCTTGTTTGATGATTCTGCTAGGCCATTTCCCTAAGGGAAATAGGGTGTGGAATGTGTCAAGGAAATATTATGACTACCACAAAATTCAATCATGGATTTGGACTAGAATGCTTGGGGATTGTCTATTACTAGCTTACTGGGGCAACCAAACCTAGAAAAAATATTGGTTGCCAGGAAGTTCATGATCACCTTGTCAGTGGCATTCCTAGTGGGCACAACCTCAATCCATTTGGTGAAGTAGTCGTTTTCAGTGAGGATCCACTTGTCTTGTCCATTGGAGCATGGATTTATCTCTCCTATGAATTCTAACCCCCATTGTTGAAACAGACTACTGGAGTTGATAGTTTTTAGGGGCACTGATAGTAACTTTTGTTTCCCTGCAAACATTTGACATTCATTGTAATCTCTAATAGTGGAAAACACATCAGAGAAAAGGGTGGGCCAATAATATCCTACCCTCGAGATATTGAGAGTTGTGGACTTCCATTGCTGGTGCCCTGCACATACTCCTCTGTGCATTTCTGCTGTGACTTGTTTGGCTTCATTTTCATCAAGGCATTTTAACAGGATGCTAGCAGGATCTCTCCAATACAAGCTCTGGTTTGAAATGCAGAATTTGATAGCTTTCAACTTGAGAGACCTTGTCTTTGCCTTCTTCACATCTGGTGGACATTCAAAATGTTGTATAAAATAGATGATGTTTTTATACCAAGGTGAAGAGGAATATTTTTCAAATACCTATAAGTTGTCTTGTCCAAGATGCATGATGGGTGCATCTGATTGGGTGAAGATTTGATTTAATTCTAGCACCTTACATTTTGACTCTGATAACAACTTGGCTAGTCCTTTCCCCTTTATCAGCTTGGGGGGATTTATGTGTAGGTCATATTCCAACAGTTTCACAATCCATATTCCTCTTTTTCCATCACTATCTGGTTGGACCAAAATCTCTTTAACACTGCTGCTAGGAACAAAGGTTGTTATGCTAGACTGTAGCACATAAACCCTTAAATCCTTGAGTGATTTTACCAATGCATAAGAATTCTTCTCTAATATATCATACTTAAACTCAACATCTTGGAGGGATCTACTAAAAAAGGCTATTGGTTTCTCATACCCTTCTTCATTTTTCTGCAGCATTACAATGACAATTGTTTCCTCTAAAGCAAAGGAGAAGATGAAGAAATATTTGGTGTAGTCAAGGCTAGCCAATACAGGGGCCTCAACTAAATCTTGCTTGATTGTTTGGAAATCTGATTTTTCCTCCAAGGACCATTTTATCACAACATATTTCTTCAACATGTTAGTAATAGGCTTTACAATTTCAACAAAATTTGGCACAAAACGTCTAAGGAAGTTTATGTTACCAATAAAAGACTGGACAACCTTTTTATTTCTGGGGATCTCAATCTCTTGAATGGTACAAACCCTCTTTGGATCGATTTTTATTCCTCTTGATGATATGATGTGGTCTCAGAGCTTCCCTTCTGGCATGGAAAACTAAGACTTCCTAGGATTGAGAGATATTCCATACCTCCTGCATTTCTTGAAAACTTGCTCCAAATGTTGCAAATGTTCCTCATCAGACTTGGAGAAAATGGTGATGCCATCCAAGTATATAACCATAAATTTGTCTTTTTCCCCCATGAAAGAAATGTCCATGGCCCTCTGAAAAGTGGCCCCTATGTTCATTAGTCCAAAGGGGATATTGTCATACATGAATGTTCCCCATGGGGTAGTGAGTGTTGTTTTTTCTTTATATTCTTCACAAACTGCTATCTGGTTATAACCAGAGTATCCATCTAACAAGGAAATTATGTGTGCACCTACCATCCTCTATAAAATATGATCCATCTTGGCGAGGGGGTAATTTTCCTTCAGAGAACACTTGTTGAGATTTATGAAATCAACACATAAGCGTATCTCCTTGTTTTTCTTCATTACATGTACTAAGTTGGGCACCCAGTTTGAGTACCTCAATGGTACAATAATCTTTTCATCCAGCATTCTTTTCAAATCTTTCTCAATTATGGACATTATCATGAGATTAAATTGCCTAATCTTCTATTTGAATGTCTTGGAGCTAGTTTTTAGAGGGATCTTCTGTCGGATGATGTCAGTGTCAAATGTCTTCAAATATTCATAGGACCATGCAAAAATATCAGCAAAACTTTTTATGAGACTGACATACCTTTCCTTTTGTTCTGCAACTATTGCTTTGTACAACTTGATGATATTGGGATTATCAATGGTCCCAATATTGAAATATGTTATCTCTTCTTCTTGATTCCTCATGGCAGCTCCTTTCTAAACATCATTATTATCAAACAACATTTCCAATGGCACTAGTCCTCTTGGGATGTGATTATTTTTCAGCTCCACAATATCATGACCAGCCACTATCTTCAACATATGAGATTCTTGTTGATATTCTAATCTCTCATTTTCACCTTCTTGAATTTCTTGATCAATTGAGATATTGGGGAATTCATCAATGGTGTGTAGAAATCTCTATAGCTCTAAATCATCACTAAATACTTGCCAGTGCTTTATGTTGTCTGGTATGGATGTTCTATGTTTGATTTCCACCTGATATTTAATATTTGGGCCAATGGGAGGCCTAGAAGTGTTGGCAGCTAAGGCCAAAGAATCTGCCTTCTGATTATGTTCTCTAGGAATGAAAGAAATGTTAAATGATAGAAAAAAATTATCGATCAAATCTCATACCTCATTTCTATATTTCTTGAGACTTTGTTTCTTATCCTGATATATGTTCCTTACTTGATTGATGATTAACTCAGAATTACCAAAAATTTCCACACAATCAATGGCCATATCTTTGGCAACCCTCAGTCCCAACACCAGAGCTTCATATTCAGCTATGTTATTAGTAGTTTCAAACTCCATCTTATAGAGAGGGTTATTACTTCTTTTGAAGGGGAAATAAGCAGTATACCTACACCTAATCCTTCCTTTTATGAAGAGACGTCGAAATACATTTTCCATACTTTGTTTGACTGACTTTTCAATGGATGATCTCTGCGTTGGCTAATTGGCATTTCAAGTTCATCATCATTTAAATGAAAAATAGATGAACCAATCTCATCCTCAACAACATAAATGGGGTGATTGCTTGGGTTATGATGATTAATGACTATGTAGTATAACCTTACCTCTCGGTATAGACTCCTATGTTCACCTCCAAACATAAGAATGGTGTCATAAGTGAGTTCCATTTGCAATGATCCTCCAACCTTCTTAGCCCAAGTTCTGGATAAGAGCATACCAAAATTTGGGGGAATGTTTTCTACAACAATGTCCATCACTACACTCTTCATGGTTAATTGTGCTATAGAAACCACCATATCCTTTATCAATCCCAAAAATTTTACTTTCTTACAATCAAAGGAGTACATGTATTGGTAAGGATTGGTAATCTCCAGACCTAGTGTTGAAATTACTAATACAACTGAGAGTGGGGGGGGGTGAATCAGTTGTCTTTGAGCTTAAACAATTTTAACAATATTAAAATATTCTTAATCTTTCTTCAAATGATCATCAACATTATCCAGCATATGGACAGTAAAAGAAAAAAAACATCAGTCACACATAAGGTATACACAGAGACAAATTTTCACAAGGAAACCCATAAAGGGAGAAAACCTCTTCTTCTTCGGAATGATAGGCAGTCTTTTAAGTTCTGTACATCATCTTTAATTGAGCACCAACTCAATGTGAGGCTGCCACCTCTGTTTTACAAGTTGCAACTTGTTTGAGAGCACCAACTCTCTGGTTTCTCTAGCACCCACTAGAAGGAAGCACCAACTAGCACCAACTCTCTGGTTTCTCTAGCACCCACTAGAAGGAAGCACCAACTCCCTGATTTCTCTAGCACCCACTAGAAGGAAGCACCAACTCCCTATATGTTCCATCACCAACTGGATGGAAGCACCAACTTCCAGTTACACAGGTTCCAACCTATATAACAGAGAACACTTGTTCTCCCTAGCACCACCTTGCCACCCTGGTTTCTCTGGCTGCAACTAGATGGAAGCTACAACTTCCTGTGTTCAAGCTCCCACTTGAACCTCTGAGGACAAAAATCCTCCCAAGCACCTCCCAACCTCTCTAGAATATGAATGGCTAGATAAACAGTCAACTTTACAGATAAATTAGTTCTTACCAATCTTTCTTTGTTCTGTAAATCTGGTCTTCTACACACTATTATGCTACTCTTCTCTTCCTCTATCTATTCAGCAGGTATGCTCTGCATCATCTCATTCTCTTAATCTGCTCTTCTTCAACTTGTTCTTTTATTCTGATCTACGTTTCATCTCACACTACACATATGCTCAATCTCCTTCTGTGCATTCTCTCCTTTTATTTTTCTTACAGTTTCATTCTTTTCTCATACAGAATAGCCAACCACACACAGTCTGTCTCATCTTCTTTTATACATACCTACATGACAGTTCAACTTCCCAACTCCTTAGGAAAAAAGATGACAACTGTCTAAGAAACTGAAACGCCAACTAATCGACAATCATGAGTCCGTTTCTCTAATAGATTTGAAATTGAGGAGTTAACTATGAGAGAGAACAGTAACCCTCCAATCAACGCTTGATCTGATAGTTAAGATCATTCCATGATTTCACATATCGTTATTTTGACATTCCCGATGTTCAATGTTCTTGTCACTTCCAAATCCTGATCCATGAAACTCCTTGAAGAAGTCATATCAACAGTCCAGATCACTTCTTGATCTGACGGTTCAGATTCAGTTGAGATTTCACACATCGCGATTTTGACACTCTTGGCGTTCAGTGTTTTTGTCACTTACAAATCCTGATCCATGAAACTCCGTGAAGAAGTCAGATCAACGGTCCAGATCACTTCTTGATCTGACGATTGCAATTACGTCACGATTTCACATATTGCGATATCGACATTCATGTTGCATTGTTTTCTTGCCTCTCCATGTTGCGATCCCCGAAACTCCGATATGGAGTTAGATCAATGGTCCAGATCTGAGCTTGATTCGATGGCTGCGATTGAATCACAATTTCACATATCTCGAAATCGACATTCTTGTTGCATTGTTTTCTTTGCCTCTCCATGTCGCGATTCGAGAAACTTCGATATGGAGTTAGATCAACAATTCAGATCTGATCTTGAACTGATGGCTTAGATTAAATCACGATTTCACAAATCGCGATATCTTGATTCCTGAGGTTAATAATATTTGACATCTCCAACTCTCGATCCCCAAAACTCCGACAAGGACTGGAATCAACGGTCCAGATCAAACCTTAATCTGATGGCTCAGATTACATTGTGATTTCACATATCACGATATTCGGATTCCTGATGTTAATAATCTTTGACATGCCCATCTCTTGATCCCCGAAACTCCGATAAGGACTGGAATCAATGGTCCAGATCAAACCTTGATCTGACGGCTCAGATTACATCATGATTTCGAGAAGTTAGGGAACCCTGTTCCTTTGACTCTCCAGTCAGTGAAATGTTGATCTATCCCCATGTGTCCTACCTATAAATGGATGGTCCTCCTTCTTTCAGAATTTTGTACACCCACTTCTCCTTGTTATACTTTAAAAGGTGTGCAGGTTCTCCTTTATCCAACGATGGTTGGGTCATGCGCTTGGATCTAACATCTGAGGTCTGTCCTCCTCTTCTGTGCACTCTTCTTGAGATCTAATGGCCATTGGGAATTCAGGAAGAGATCCAACGAACATAGTTGTTTCTCTTCCCCAATTATCACTGCACTGCTGATCATCGTTGTTGTACTCAAGCCATCATCACTACTGTACTTGCCATCAATGACAAATATATGCTACCTGTAAGACATGCCAACAATCCTCTGTACATTCTTCCTGTACTCATGCCATCTTTACTTATGCCCATCTGTTACATTCTTCCTGTACTTATGCCATTCGTTGTCTGTTAAATATTTTCCAACACCTAGTTCTTCCATAACAACTTTGGGCATGACATTGTGAGAGGATCCTAAGTCCAAAAGACAGTTATGCGTGATCTTATCATGGACATTCAAAGATATATAAAAGGGAAGAGAAGCGTCAGAGCCATCCTCAATGTGTGGACCTGTAGTAATGGATGGGTTTTCATCCTGCAAACTTATTACATCAAAAGATACACTAGGAGAAGTTGGTTGCAGAACTTTCATGATAGACTTTTTGAAAGGTTCACTCTTCATCAATTATATCAAAGTCACATGGATCTTAATATTGCTCAGCTCATGTTCTAGGGTGAAACAGGTTGTTGGCCTATCAACTTCCTTTATTTCAGGGGTTGCATGTTTAGATGAGGGAGGTGACTGATATTTATATGACATACCTTAACTTGGATTTTTATTAGGAGGAACTTCAACTTGTTTGTTTTGATCAGCAGTGGTGGCCTTGTAAGATCCTACTCTCATCCTCAAATCATATTTCTTCTTGGGTTGGCCTTGAATAATTCCCTCATCCCCTATCTGATCATCAAACTGATTTGACAATTGTGCTACATCATATTCTTGTTGTGTTAAATGGATGGCATAATAATCAGTTTCATTGAAAAGTATAGCAGTATCATCCACAACATCATTGTCTGCATCCATCTCCTCAATCTGATTGTTTTGGAAATGAGGCACTACCCTTTGATCATCAGCATTTCTCCTTTCTCTCTGCATTATTGGAGGGGCATCATTAGGCCTCCTAAACTAATTTTGATTTCTATTTCCAGCCCCTTGAAATTTTTTGTTTCATTGTTTGGATTCCCATTTTTGCTTAGAAATTTTAGAAGTCATATCCTTCAAAGTCTTGGTCATTTCCTCAAGTTTTGGATCAGATGTGGCTAAGTTAGAGGAGGTAGGGGGATCCTCTCTCTATTTTTTCTTCTCTTTATTAGATCTAGTCTTTAGTTTGTTTGATGCCAAAATATTATATTCAACTTCAATGGTTGCTTCCTACATGGACAACAATGTGGTTGATTTTCTCTCTCTCAAGAGGAGGGAGAACTCTGCATCAAATGCATTGGCATAGTTGATCTTGGCAGAGGCTTCAGTTGGTTTGATCTCAATATCTGCAATGGAGGCTGGGGGAAGACCTATGAACCATTTTCTTACTTCCCCATCTAGGCTCTGTACGAACAACCTCATCCACACATCTGCATAATCAATGTTAAAGTTGTTTGCAAAGATATAAAATACTACTAGATGTTCCTCAACAGTTACCTCACCTTCCCCATTATATCTTGGTAAATATTTCATGTTATATGTGGTTGGGAAGAAATGCAAGGCTACATGCATAACTAGGAGTGCATATCTGGCAGCAATTATGGCATCCATCCTGATAACAGCCATGGTTTGAATAATAGGGATCTTCAAATTAATGGGAGATACAGGGGTGGATGCAGGACTAGATACTAAAGTGGAATCGGGATTTGAATATGTCTGAGCCCCTTTGGAATTATGATTCTCAGGGCTATCAAATTCAAGTTGCTTGTGATTGTGATTATACACATGCTCTTTATCTACAACTTTACCCTTGAGGGGGGAAGTATATATTTGTGCTACAGTGGATTTTCTTAGTTTAATTTATGTCTTAGAGACTAATTTTTTATTCTCAAGGTTAGAATGAGCCTTCTTGGCTTTGCTATTTTCATATTTGGATCTGTCGAATCCCTTTCTGGGTGCCATTATTTCTTCTTTAAATTTTACTCAGTGAAGTCGACAGGTGAAAGATGGCAGTCTGTCTATGTCTGATCTTTATTCACCATCAAAGGTCAAAGATGATCAATTTTTGTTCTACTAGGGAAAGATATTTTGTTACTCTGTTCCCCGGTAGAGGTGCCAAAAGATGTTGTTCCTAAGGTCTGCACCTAACTGCTAAAGGACAAAGCTAGGCCACATATCAGTTTAGAATGATTATTTCTTTTAATTTTTTGTTGGTTGTTCAGAGGGTTATTCTATCAAGACAAAATAAAGTTTGGGTTGGAAAAATGATATGGATGAGGGTCCTCCTTTTTGGGTAGCACACTAATGATAAACCAGTGAAATAATAGAAAACAAAGGGAAACAACAAACTACTCAATGAATAAGTTGTTTCAGGAAGTTCAATACTTAAAATATCATTTCAAGACATTAAACATGTATCAAAAACACAGTTACTCCCATAGGTTTCAAATAAAACAAATATTCACCAAAGCATTAGTTGTTTGACAGGTTGCATATCAGTAAAAACAAGTTTTACAATAGCTGAAAGGAAATGAAATGTACTTTGCACAAATCAAAAACTCTATTCAAGATATGAATAAAAACACATGAAGATTTGAACGAAACACTATCATCAAGAGTATGTTCACCAAGTAAAGAGATTTAATCCATGCATAGAACAGGTCCAAGCAGTCTTATGTAGTGTTATCTTTTCCCAAAAAATATGATCCCCAAAACATTCAAAGACCCCCTATTTAATAGAGTTGCAGAGGTTCTCGTCCTTAGGGGAATGAGACCTAATTTTAGGTAATTGTTCGTAAAACAAATTATTAAATTGACTATGACACTAGAATTTAATCAACAAGAGTGGTTCTTATCACACACAAAATACCACTCTTGTCCCTAATCTAAGAAAATGTCGGAATTAATCAACTAAAAACTACTACTGTCTCTGAGACAGAACTGGTACATGCATTGGAGGAACTGAATTGGCAGAAAATAGGCCTTAGAGTGACAAACCAGAGCTCTTTATTGAGTAATGGTATGTTTGTGAGCTGTTGGAGGCCACTGAAGACAACTGGTTGCATGAGCATATCTCTTCTTGAGGAAGAGGTAGTATGTTGCAGTGTTTTGGAGCTATTCTGCATCGAACTAGGATTGAGACTTAACTATCTATCTATGTTTGAGATTTTGGAAGCTAAGTGCACTCTGTCTTGACTGTAACTAGCCCTTCTTCTTTCTTTCTTTCTTTATGATGAACTGGTCATGAATAGGAAGATAGGATGCATGGAGGTGATAGCTGATATGAGTGGATTTGTATTACATGGAGGTGAGTGGTGGACAAGTGGCAGGTGGTGAGAGGAGTGAGAGTAGTGAGTGGAATGAGTGGAGGTGATGAAATAACCTGATGCCATTTAAGCACGTGATTATGTAAATTGTTGAGGGTGGTTTGGGTCCACACTACTTTTGGGCCCGCAATCCCCCACAAGCTGCCACATACCCTTCCAAAAATAACATGGTTCCAATTGCGGGACCACTTTAGAAAATTAAAGTTCAGGAAGTTTATGTCCTTGCAATGAATTGTGGTCATCAATCTGATCAGAATATGTGATCCAGATGATATTTACATGTTGCAAGGATCAACGGTTCTTGTTGATTTGAGATCAACAATCCAAATTCACTTTGGGAGTTTGGGATTCATGAGTTTTCGAATGTTATGCTTGGAATCATCTCAGAGGAAAATCAATGAAGTGAATGATCTACCTCCATGTGTACTTGCTAATGGATGGTCCAGATTCACTTTGGGAGTTCGGGCTTCAAGAGTTTCGAATGTTTTTCTTGGAATTCTCCTGGAGGAAAATTATCGAAGTGAATGATCTGCCTCCATGTGTCCTTGTTGAGGGACGATCCAAATTCTCTTAGGGAGTTCGAGCTTCAAGAGTTTCAAATGTTTTTCTTGGAAATAACTCAGAGGAAAATCACCGAAGTGAATGATATGCCTCCACATGTCCTTGTTGATGAATGGTCCAGATTCACTTCGGGACTTTGGGTGTTCGGCTCTTCAGTTCTTCATCTCTTTGGGACTTCAGCTCTTTAGCTCTTTGGCTCTTCAGGACTTCGGATATTCATCTCTTAGAGACTTTGGCTCTTAGGGACTTCGGATAATTCTTGATGTTAAACCCCACAAAATTTTGACGCTCCGAATATGTGAAAACCGTCCATCTGATTGGCTTGATGGATCACCACCGTCGAATGTTAACCTATTTGTTCCCACAATTTGAGTCCATAATTGACCACTATGGATTGTTGCATTTGTCCATGGGAGTTTCTTGTGCATACAAAAGGCTTGGTCGACCTATTGTGAGCTCAATCAATGGAAAACATGATGACAATCATTCCGTACCAAATACGACATGTAATTATCTTTCAAGAAACAATAGAAACAGAGATATGCAAATAATCAATCAAGAAAGAAGCGAATAAGAACCAAGTCACTCAATAATGGGAAACTAACTTAACCAACTAGAAGAGGAAAAATTCGACAAAGGCATACGGAAAGGAGAGGAGAGGCCAGGGTGCAAACCTAGGTTACGATAGAGACAACAACACACTTATTATTTGAGCAAGTGATCACTAGATTTGGATGTCCAAGGATTGTGATGAGTTACCAAGGTACTCACTTTATCAACAATACTATCAGGACTATGACTGAGGAGTTTGAATTCTATCACAAGAAGAGTACACTATACCATCCTCAGGCAAATGAAAAAGTATAATCCTTCAATAAGATATTGGAGAATGCTCTTACTAAGATATGCGATGTCAATAGGGATGATTGGGACTTGAAAATACCAGCAGTATAATGGGAATATAGACCTACATGTAAGAATTTGACAGGACAGACACCATTCAGATTGGTGTATGGGAAGGAAGTAGTAATTCCATTAGAATTTATCGTACCTAGTCTGCAAGTAGCAACAATTACCAACATGACAGAAAAAGGAACATTAAAGGAAAGGTTAAATCAACTAATGGAGATGCAATAAGACAAGATTCTAGTAGAAGTTCATGAGTAAGTGCAAAAAGAAAGAGACAAATATTGGCATGAAAAACATATTAAGAAGAAGAGATTCAAGGAAGGAGACCTAGTCTTGTTGTATGACAATAATTTTTTCCAATATCTTGGTAAATTCAAAATGCATTGACTAGGGCCCTGTGAAGTAAATACTATCATAGATGGGGGATCTATACAGCTAAAGGATCTGGCAGGAACAGAACTGAAAGGAATGGTCAATGGGATTCAACTGAAACTGTACAAGGACATTCGACCTCTTAACTCTTAAAAGTTATAGCCTAGTAAGAAATGCATGTATATAGTGTACTATAGTAGAGAGTAGAATAGAAAAATTATAAAAAGAAATAAAAAGGAGAAAAAGAAGGAAAAAGAAATACACAAATACTGGGAAATACCGTTCACAGAGACAGTGGAATCAGTGCAACAAAAAGAACAAAATGTCTGCGCACATCATATGGTTGAAAGAAATAAAAACACCTCGCACTAAGTAAAAATCATAGTAGAAATGCATGACAAACTCAAAAAGTTCATCACACCAGAAAAGGGGTCGACGATCGAAAAAGTAAAAAAAAATCGTTAGGGGAAAAAGGCATGAATTGGGGCATGTATGGAATTAAATGAAGCATACTCGACATGCTTCAATGCATTAATCACAACCAAAGGATATTCTCCGATAAGATTCAAAGAATTCATGGAACTCTATATATAAAGGGGAAACACAGGAAAAACAAGTTTCATTGTCAAATTTCAAAGTCACGGAGTTAGAGAGCATGAAGACGACAAGGAAACAAATGAGTGCACATAGCTAACCAGTTGAATCTATTCAAAAAATTAGGAAGTACCCATAATGGCACCTCTGAATATTGGCACACCAAGCCAAACCTCAAGGAAAACCATAAGTAGCCTTAGGTCACCACAAAAAACTGTGGAGGTAGAGAAAGAAATGGCCTAGAGATGGGGAACTGTCGATGTCGATGCAATTCCCTCCCTACAGATCAAACTAGTGAGTGCCACACAGGTTGAGGAAAAAGTACAAGTCCCAACAATGGCTAGCATGGACATTGATTCACATGACAATGTGCAGATCTATGAAACAGTCGATGCAAGAAACCTATGGCAATCGACAAGGGTCAATGTAACCCACAAAAAAAATGGTTATTCTAGTGAGCGGATAGAGGTAGGGGTAGAGTCCACGCAGTAGCAGAAAGGGTTGGTAGAAGACATAACCGGGAAGACAAACTCAAGTGAAGAATATAGAAAAGCATAGGTTCAGACCTCTAGTGAACCAATAAGAAGAAAGGGAAAACATCCCATGGAATGGTCCCCTCACAAGTATCCCGACACCTTAATCATATTTTTGTGCATTCCAGAGGGGGTGCAGGCCACGCCAACTCTATTGGGTTGCGTGGAAAAAATCATATACACATGCCATGATGTATATGACACTGAACAATTCCATGAATTTACGCAACAAGTGTGTATGGAGAGTATAGGCATAGGACCCTTTGGATATCCTATGATGCAAACAAATAAATGGGAGCCAGGCCTAGAAAACACAGGGATCCTAAACCTTATAGAGATTCCCCACTTTGTAAGGGGGAGACAAGTGAACAACTACATCAAGTAGTTGATGGTAGTCCTCCATGGAGGCTTCCTATGGATGGAAGAACCTATCTCAATCGACGTGGAACTAATTGTGTTCATCACATGTCTGACGTCAATGGGTGAAAGTCTCTCATAGTACCTAGATGAAAAAACTAAAGAAAAGGCCCTAGCAGAGGAAATGAAGAAAATATACAGGACAGAGAGAGGATCTCATGGTATCACAATCAAAAGGATTAGTGATGCAATCACCTGGATGGCCACAAAACTCATGACATGTAAACTTATATGAAAATTCTGCAAGGAGGAGGTTCCTGCAGGGGTTATCATAGCTTCAGCACAATGCTCAAATGGAACCATGCTCAACTGGGCCTCATACCTTCCGAACATGTTCCTCGATGACTACCAGGATGCACAGGACTTGGGAACAAAGTTCCATTACTCATGGTTGATGATTATGATAGTATTAATTAGGTGGAAGGAGCCTCCATACTCCTACTTTTGTGATAGAGTAAGACATTGTCATGCAACATGGTATACATCAATGGGGAGCACTTCAGACCCCAAGAGAAGAAGTGGCAACGCAGATACCTTTGCGCGACACTTCAACAACATCCAGGAGAGCATAGATAATACATGGAGAAACACTTCGGAGGTTTTCACACAGTATCAAGGTATAGAAAAATTCATAGCTACATGCCACAATATGTGGATCCAAGTGCATAGATATCCAACAAAGGAATGGTTGTAGCTACGATACTGCATCAATGAGGAGGAGGTGGAAATGGCAGTATGAGACTAGAAAGGTGACAGAAAGATCCCAGTCATTACCAAACAAATGCCAAAAGGGAAGGAGGTAGATGTAGGGTCATCTAAGACACCTATAGGAGACATTGTTGCACCTAAGATGCTGACACAATAGGGAAATCCCAGTTAGAATTCGGTGCAACAGAAGAAGGGGAGTGCTCCAAAGAAGGATGCATAGACAAGGAAAGAAGGACACTTCCCCAGCGTAGGAAACACAAGTGTTATAACCCTAAAATGCACCACACAGGCTTACCTGGCATCAGGCCAACTCATGCCTCTTCCTAGCCAAAGCCATGCTGAACAAAACCTCAAAAAACCACTTAAATCAAGAAACTCATGCCCTAACCTTTCACTGGGTGGGTTGGACCGCTTGCTGGTCTTCTACTGCACGCGGGTGACCATGGGCTAGCCCACTACAACCCGCGTTTACCTAACAAAGCAAAAAATCAGGAAAGTTTACGCTGGGATGAAGAGCTTTTTGTCAGTTAACTGGAACTCCCAGCCATGCATGGATGAGAGTTCGCCAAAAACCCT